>VXBO01013206.1:134789-281524 GCA_013400135.1 Rhinoptilus africanus
CCCTTCCAACCCTATGATTCTGTGGTTCTATGATAAGAATACACTGTTGTGCTAACACACCTCTCGGGGCTGTGTGTTGCCTGTGTTTTGTAGCTGGAATCATTTGTCTAATTGTCCCCAGTCCATTTTTATTAATTGTGCTGAGATAAATTTGAACATTTAATTTAATGAATAAACAAAGTTAGGTTTGAAAGAAGTAGGAAGAATGAGCAAATTAGATGACTGAAAGGAAAATGAGCCCATTTGATTCTATGTTCACCTTTACACTTACATACAGGTGTATCTCTCTGTATGTACATGTATAAAGATGTGTATTTGTGAGTATCTGAAACACACCAAAACACAGATTTATACAGTACAAACTTTTATACTGGCATAAGCAGAAAAAAAGAACCTGTGAGCAGAGAGCTAGAAACATCTTCTGGTACAGTCCAGTACTTTGAGGCTGTGTTTACAAATTTCCTGTTATATTTTAACAAGACAGGCAATTTAGATGGTGTTCCTCAGTGTGTCCTGGCATCCTGCCTCCAGCAACATCGCTGTCCTGAGTTCATCTTAATGTAACAAGAACTTGGTGTCCCACTAAAAAATTCCCTTAAAAATACTAAAGAAAACAAGCCCCAACAACTGAAAAAAAAAAAACCCTCGCAGCTCAAATCCAGCAACAAGCTGTCAAGGTGTTTCACGCTCTAATACTGGCAGCTGCCAACTTTACTTGCAGAACTTTTTTGTGGAGATGATCCTTTTTGAGCCACCGTTGGTTCCTGTGCTTCCATGGAAGAGTTCTGGAGACCCTTTGCGTCCTGTGCTTGTTCCTGGTGACAGTTTTGACGCGGTGAGGCACACAGAGGAAGGCACATGGCATGGTTTTGATCCACAGGCGTCAGCACCAGCCAGTAATAACACTAAAGACAAGCGCCCTGGGAAAGGAGCTTCTTTATTTCTTTGATGGAAAAAGGAAAGAGAAAGATTTTTGTAATGGGTAGATGATTGTTTTTACAGACGCAATTCAGCTTTTTTCGAAATACTGGAGAGATTTGCATGGAAATGAGGCAACGTTAAAGACAATATTCAAAATGGAGAAAGTGATAAATAAGGGATGGAGCAAAGTGCTGGAGGCATGGATTTGCTGGCATTCACGGTGAACATAATTCTCATGAATTTTGGTCATCTTCCACCTCTCTACTTTCCTTCTGCACCCACTGCAATTCCCCTTTAGGGAAGTGATTGCGCTGTAATTAACATTTACCATTGCACAGGGCTTTGTGCAGCGTGTGAAATGCTAGATGTGCCACTTGGTAAGGAGATGATGGATTTCTGGAGATGAGGCGCTGGTATATGAAATGGTTTAGTTCGTTTCACTAAATAATTATTCTCGGTGTTTATGTCATACCCTTCTTATAAATGGAAACTTAAATATTCCTCCCCCACTTGTCACCACCGGAGGCTGTAACCCGTTAGTCCCAACTTCCACTGCATAGGAAATATGTGGAAAACGCCTTAACTCTCAGCCTTTTACTCCAGAGCTCTTAGGGAAAAAGTTTCTACAAGACATGGGTTTTTCAGGCGAAGTGAGGTTTTGCCACCCAGGGTACCGCTATTTGCCCTGCCGCCTGTTTGTGGTGTAATTGCAGCGTTTTTCAGGCTGTGCCTTACCACATGGTGCTTAACACCCTTAAATAATATGATAAGGGAGAAGCAGGCCCTAGCAGACCCGAAACACGAAAAACTTTCCAGATGAAAGAAAACGCAGGAAATTGCATCCAAATGCCAAGAGGAGACGGCTGAACCTGTGCAGGGCTGTGTTTCTGCTGGCTAGCAGCGTTTCTCAGGTGAACAGACAAAGTAATCTAATAACGATGGGTGACTCTGGTAGGGGATGTTGAGCAGGGAAGGTGTTGGGTGCAAACTGTGATTTCAAGCTGTTGAGCATCTGCAGCATCAGACCCAGGCAGCCCTTGGCCCCTCATCCTTGGTGAGGACAATATGTGATTTTGTTGTCCATGCTGCTGGGTAACCTTACCAAAATTCAGTGCACGTCTGTTGCTCCCTCAGGGAGTCAAAAACACCAATAACTATGGGCAACTATGGGCCTTAATTTAAAACTGTCTCAAGAAAGCATGGTACTGCGTTTTGCAATACCAGT
The DNA here is from genome assembly GCA_013400135.1 of Rhinoptilus africanus. Lineage (NCBI taxonomy): Eukaryota > Metazoa > Chordata > Aves > Charadriiformes > Glareolidae > Rhinoptilus > Rhinoptilus africanus. The sequence continues at coordinate 136,936 of VXBO01013206.1, forward strand.
TTGGCCAGTCTTGGATTGCATCTGTGTGCAAAAATACAGCTGGTCGGCTTGTCACATTTGCATCGTGGAGAGTCGTTGGAGCTTTAAAGTAAATATTTTCCATTAGTTAAGTGCTGTCATTAAAAAAAAAGCTCCCAGTTTCACCATTTAAATTTGGTGACTGTACAAGTTCAATTGAAAGCCCTTGTTTTTATAAGGATTTTTGCATAAAGTATGCAAAATGCCTAACTGCCTCCAAAGCAGCTGTTTGTTCTGCTGTGCAAGTGGTGTCCACTATAGAAGGAAGAACAGTGAGTGTGAATTCCTACGGTTTCCTACTGATGATCCTCTTAGTTACACACTTACTTAGTTCTCGTCAAACAAATATCCCACCAATGTGAACAGGGATTTTACATTACTGTCATTATCCTTTTAATTTAGAGTTGCATTACTATAGTATTAGGAAGGTGTTTTGTCAGGAAAACAGGGGCGAACGTCAGCTGGACCCATGGAGGAGCTGTGCATTTTATGCGACTACAGCATGGGATATAGGAATGCGCGGAGGGCCACCACCTCCCTGTGCTGGCGATATGGGGCGAACATCTGGGTGCAGGCGCTGTACGTAAAGCATTTTTTACTTTGGATACTTTTGGAAATAAACCACGAAAGCTGATAAGCTCTGCTGTTGATACCCCCTCCCTGTAAATGGGGAGTAATTGTATTTAGGACACTGAACACTGCTGTAAAAACTGAGCATCTGCGTGAGGGGGAGGTGGGAGGCAGAGGCTGCGGGGCAGGATGGGGCAGGCATCAAAAAAGTACTCTAACACAATGATAAGGGCGGGGGCTCAGAAGGATTATTTTCTTCCAAGTAATACCCTTCACTGAATAACGATGATGGATTTGAAGAAAGCTGTTCATTGTGGCAGCGACAGCCTGTTGCTGCTGCTGCGTCTCAGGGAGGCTGTTGAATTTAGGAGATGGACACTGCACTGTGCTGCCAGGTGTTGTACCGAAAAGTGCCTGCAAACGTTTTGCAATATAATCAGATGTATTAAGGTCAGGTTGAAAGAAATTAGAGAAAACTGTTTAGGTTTTAAAATAATAAATCGGATATTTGAGTACTGGGCTTATATCTAATTATAACTAGTATCTATGTATTGGGGTTTGGATTGAGTCTCTCCTGAATGATATAGCTTTAATAATATTAATCTAATAATCTTACAGGAATACCTAATTCCAAATATTCATTGAAGAAGTTGCAGCCAGCCTCAGCATGCAGAAAATGAGTATCTATGTATTTCCAGGTTCAAGGCCTCATTTTCTTCTTTACAATTACAGTTTAGAGACATATTGTATACACTTAGATTAATGATAGCCTAGCATAGAGCAGACCATAGGGAAAATTATATCTCTTGATCAAGCCTTCAGTTCCTAAATGCAGACGTTCCTGTCTGGACATGTTTAGCATATGGTCTGGATAATAAGAGATCTGAAATGCTTTGGGATAATTCAGGTGACTCTGGCGGGTTTTTTTTGGTAGTTCCTTGTTTTTAAACAAGCAAAAAGATTTATGCAACGCTACTGCTACATAATTCAAAACTATTTTATGTATGTGCAAATATACCAATGCACATTTTATATGTAAAAAATATATAGAATTTAGATGCTCGTATATAATTTAGGGGAGATTTTTCAACTGAAGAGTAAAAATAGAGATTACAATAACAGATGAACCACCTACCTCACCCTTAGGACTGAGAAAAAATATTTCTGCATCGTTGTATCGAATTGATTTCTATGAAATCTAGTGAAGACTGTTCCAGATTTACAGACATAGGACAATCAAGTAAATGAGCATTGCATGACTGTAGGAACATAACAGGAAATGTCTGGAGAAATGCAAGTCATTAAAAAGAAGGTGAATAAATGCAGTTTGACCTTACTAGTCATTTCAAGAAATTGGGTAATTTCACCTTAAACCTCTGTAGCATCATCTCTCGCATTCCTTGTAATCAGAGAGGCTAAGTTAAAACTATTGAAGTGTATGTATACCTTAGAGATTTCTTTAGAGATTGTTTAAATCCTCTTACTGTCAAGGGAGGCACAGTATTTTATTTCCTTCAGGACCTTTTGCAAATGATCTTTACTGCCAGTTCCCCCTGCTAAAAATAATCAAAATACAGCAAAAGTGAAATGCTCTCGGTAGCGCACCTTTGCCTTTGTGTTTTAAAGGTGAGGGGTAAGGGTCACGCTTGGCACTTCAACATTGGCTCATTAAATAGGAGTGCTCTGAGAAATCTTCATTTGCTTATTACAGACACTAAGTATTGGTATTTCCTTATCAGCACAAACTTATTTTATTGCATACTAAGACCTGCAAAACAATAAATATTAGCTTTTTTAAATGGCCTCCTTTTCTAGATTTCATATGGAGAATAGTGATGGGGAGCTGATTTACAGAGAGAGGTTGATTTTTCCGTGCCAAATTATGAAAAATGTGCTCTCCCCCAAAAAACAGTGAACTGATCCTGGCAGTGTTGGTGTAGGAAAGCACCATGAGCAAGGGGAGTCTTTGAGGAACAGCTTCAAAGCTGTGAAGATCTAAGTAGGTTCCTTTTACACGTTTGCCAAAGTCCCCTCCATGCAGTAACCTGTAAGAAAAGTGGAATATTTGGATGAACTCAACCATGTGTCTTTACCATTTCCAAGAAGTGGCAAAGGAAAGCTTTAATTTCCAACGGAGGGATAATGCTGATTTTGTCTGTGAAGACTCTATAGCATGTAGGCTTGTGAATTATGGCTTAGTGAGGTACTGCTGGGTAAAGCTTCCAGCAATTTTGCAGGCTTGATCCAATGATTTATTCTATCTGTAATTTCTTGAACCAACATACTCTTTAAAAAGAGTATAACTTTCCAGGAGCCTATATGAAGAGACAGAGAGCTAGAATTCCTCTTCTGGCTGTATATTTTCTACAAATTGTCTCTGCCAAAGAATAAATTTTTTGCAGAGAAGGTAATATGTGCTGGTTGCTTCAGACGAGCTGTTTTCACCATGGCATTCTTAGCTGTTTCCAACCTGGCAGGTGTCAGTTTAATCTCTGTTTTCCCACTTTACACTGTGTCACATTTTCAGACAACCTGTGTCCTCTGCGTAGGTTTCTGTGGCCAGTTGGGTTTTATGCCTTGTAATTGCACATGCAGTCTAGCTGTAGTTACAGGGTTGCATAAATTTTACTCATGCAGAAGAGCAGAGCTTTGGAGACACTTATGCCTTTTCTTTACACTTATAGTCACAGTCCTTTTCAGGTGTAGCTAACATCGGAGAGAAGACGAGAGATATTCTGCAGTCACGTATCTGACGAGCTGAGTTCGTGACAAATCAGCAACTGTTCTTCAGAAGGATAAAGGATGTTGCACTTAGGAGATGTGACACTCCGTCAAATTTGTCCTGCTACAAAAGTCCAAAAGAGTGGAGAAAGCTGGAAAAAAAAAAAAGAAGAAAAAAGTCAAGTGGTGTTCATCCATCTAGACTTTTTTATAATCCGCATACTCTTATCCTCTGAGTGAGTGCTGATATATATCTGAATGGGTACAGAGAAAGAGAAAACCTTTCAGTAGCTAGCAGATATGATACAACGATCAGCAAAGCAAGGAAAAAACCCTACCCCTGTGAAGAGCTTTATTTCTGGATATCACATAGAGTATTAATCTGCTGTGCTTTCTAAAACTGAAACATCTTTGCGACACAATGTGTGACCTTCCTTGATAAGATCTTGTCTGTTGAAATGAAAAATCCCAGGACTTTGATGAAACAATGGACATTGTATTTCTGATGAACTTTAGCATCTAATTTTTACATAAGCGTAGTAAGAAGCACTCTGAGTTCAACAAGTGCAATTTTTCTATTCTACAGGTTTTAGGAAAGCACCATGTTGCTTTAAAAATGCCACTTCTCAAATAGGAGTGATAAACAACAGTAAATGAGTATGAAACAAAGTGAGTTTTCTGTAATGAGGTAGAAATTTGTTGTGTAGAGGGAAGACATTATGCACTGAGATTTGGAAGGCTTTTTTTCCTTTCACAGTGGGTTATTTCTTGCCATTTGTAGGCTGCAGTTGTTTTTCAAAAAAAGCAATGTGGAAATGCATAGCTGCATTCTACCTCAGAGCAAAGATTATTAAAAATGACAGGCACATTTCTGTGTATTTGATAATGTCAAGAGCAGAAGCAGAGTGTAGCACATCGGTGTTAGGAGATATCAGAATAATTCTCTTTTCTGCAAAATCCGTAATGCCTAATGGAAGAATGTCATTTTGAGCTTGCTTGCACGAGTAATTACATTGTGACTCAATACGGCACCTTAGACTTGCTTGACTTTAAGAGCGTCTTTCAATCCACCAGTATCCAAGACAGCACTAGTAAGGTGTGCATGCAAGTGTTTGCTTAAATGTTTTGCTGAATTTAGGCTTCAGAAATGAACTGTTCTCCATCAAATAGTATTCATTATTCATTGCATGGCACGTGTAGTAGTATACTGAGGTCGATGCCACTTCAGTTGGGAAGGCTTAGTTAAAACATGTGATTTTCTTGAATATGGCATGTCATTGTTTGGTGTTGAACAACTCAACCGGCTGAGTCTGACAGTAGCAGTGGCGTGTTTGGAAAGGAGAGAATCAAACCAGAGGAGAAGGTAACTCCAGGAGTGAGTTTGAGGTAGTGTTTCCTACTTTACCATATCCTCATCCTACCCTAGCAATAGGTCCTCAGCAACGAGGTAAACTTGGGGCTTTCTGTTGTTCACTAATCCAATTTTTCTCTCTTTGGAATCATTAGTGACTGGCATCTGGAGTTGGCATGAGATACCCAAGTCATCTGCTGGGCGGGCTGTGAAAATGGCCTTCTGAGTCTTTCTTGTGTATGCCTTGGCCATTGACACAGGAACCCATTTGTATCGATATCTCATTGCCAGGCTTCCTGGGTTCCTTTCTTCTGCGTTTCATTTCTTCATTGGGACCCAGGCCATTCTCTACCCACAGCATGTGCCAGCTGAGCCTGTCCTACAGGAGATACACATGATTCTTTGGATAGTGTCTTAAAGGTTTTCTGGTAGGCTGCAGCTACATTTGAAAATCAGTTTGGATTAGTATAGGTTATGGAGTTAAAATGCACCACTCCGTGTGTGGACTTCATCTGTATGACTGATTTTGTAAATTAATGCAGACTGTGTGGCTGTATAAGCTGTGTGCGTAAATTCAATACTTAACTCTGTACGTGTATGTGTGTGACAGTGTATGGAAATAGGAGTGTTCAGTTACACCTATACATTAGCAGTATTTTGTAACCATACATAAAATTCTTTGAAGTTATCCTTGATTTATGAGTAGCAGTTACTGGAGCTTACATATTTATTTTTAATTATCTTTGGTTTTTTTCAGCTCTTCTTTATGCAACTATTTTTGGAAACGTCACCACCATTTTCCAGCAAATGTATGCCAACACCAACCGATACCATGAGATGTTGAACAATGTGAGGGATTTCCTAAAATTATATCAAGTCCCAAAAGGCCTTAGTGAAAGAGTCATGGATTATATTGTCTCAACGTGGTCCATGTCTAAAGGAATTGACACAGAGAAGGTATGAGTATGTGAGGTAACAATTTAGATAGCAAGATTTTGTGTCCATTGAGTGCTTTCTTAGAATCGAGACTGTGTAACAGCCTATAACTTACTAACAAATTCTTAACTGCATGCTACTCTGTTATTACGTTTGTGTTTGGATCGAAACCTGGATGTTTTTAAAAAGAACTGTTTTGCTGCTTTGGAAATATGCCTTTATTTTTCATTATAGTAAATGTTTTCTCCTTTCCAGTCTTACTTTGCCTAAATACTAAATAATTTTAATGTACTTAACTACTGAAATCAACGGGAAATTGGTCTTCAAATTAGTCCAAGAACATATATTGGTGTCTCACCTAAATCAGTATTAGTCTGAAAAGTATTGGCATCTGTGAGTTGCAATGAAATGCGTTTGATTGGCTTGGACCTTTTGCTGATGCCCAGGACATTGACATATCCATCAGCATAATTAGTATAGGATTTAATGGCAGTAGAGATTGATCTCCTTGAGCTAAAATCTCTTGGCTAGAACTTCAAGCCTTTGGTACGGAGATACAGAAAATGTGGCACTGCTGGCAGCCATGCGGGGTAGAAGTCCTACAGGACTTTAGCCCTCAAAAAGGACTGGTCATTTAGGTTTCTTCAAAAGCTGATTAACGAAGAAGGTTGTCTTTGGAGGGTGATTTGTTGTGTGCCAGGACAGACCAAGTGAATTGTCCTCAGGGCCTCTCTTTCTCCATGATATGTGCAGTGAGTCTATCTAGCCTTGGGTATTTTAGAGAGCTGAAGTCAGATGGAAGGGTTTCCACCTGCAATACCTTGAATGTAGGCAAGGTATAACATTTTTAGGTCTAGATTTTTGGTCAGTGGAGGTCAGCGATACTCCTGTGGCTTTTCTGGACCGGGTACACATCAACTGAAATTAGGCATTCAAGCTCCAGTTTTCATGAAGATTTCCTTCCTAAGAACTTAAAAGGCAAGTGTCTGAGGGAGGCTAAGGGAGCATCATGGCAGATTAATATCTTAAAATGTCTAGTGCTTGAAGAGCTTTGAAGTTCTTGCTTCAGTTGAATCTACTGCGTGATATGGGATGATGGTGCAGCTTGTTCATTTACGCCAAGATGAAGTTGCTACGCTGGAAAATTTAGTCTTACATCATGCTGATGCAACAGCAGTTATCTTATTAATCATCTGCTGTGAAATTCAGTTTACCATCATGAATACAACTATTTTAAGTTACAAGGATTTTGATTTCTTTGATTCTTGTTCCTCAGTATGTCACATTCTTTAATATGTTAACTTCTTATACACTAATACCCTAACTTCCCAGTGCTGATTCATACAGTGTTAAGTGAGCTTTTATATTGTAAACTACTGTAAATGCATTCAGTCCTATTGTGTAAACTCAAAACTATGTGACAATTCAACTTTCATTTGCATTTATCTCCTTGCAGTTAAGCCAGAATCCTGTATTATTCCACTACGGTTTCATTAGATTTTAATGATGCTTTGCAGTTAATTAGGAGAACCTATGCTTTAATTACTGAAATTTCCTTCCATAGTTTCCGCATGTCCGGTTTTATAGATTATAAAATGCAGTTAGAGCCATAATCTTCAACTCATGGTAAGCAGTGTTCTGTGGTCTGTAAGACAGTAGTGGCTGCTTAGCTAGATAATTAATATGGCTGTAAAATCTGTGACTTCTTAGGTTTTTAACAATTTTCCCTTGGTAAAGACTTGCCTAAACTTAGGCCTGGATCCAAAACCTATTTAAAACAGTGGAAGGATTTCAGGAGCCTCTGCATCTGGACATCAGTAGTTGCATCTAATCGAACTTCCCAGAAAAGCCCATGTTACAGAAGAACAGAGACAAGATAAAAGTAAGAACTTGAGCACTGGTTTGAATATTGTGGTGTTTTGTATCCCTTACAGCCTGCAAGTCTGCAAAAGCAACAGCACCAGCGGTCTGTAGTGCGCGCACTGAGCATCCCTGGGTCTGTAAGAGTATAGGGATCAGGCAGTTTTGCTTTCAGCTGCAGGACCTTAGCCAAAGCCAGTATTAGCAAAGGGTGTAAATAGCGGCCTTCCTACCTTTATCTCCACTCAGGAAGCTGTTACAGTGACCTTCACCAAAACAAATGAGAAAATGTTGTAAATCCCAGTTAAGAAATGATAGAAACAGTGGTACAGTCCCAGAGAGTAGTCATATAGAGTGGATCATTTCTCTTGCCTTTATTACCCCTTCAAGCTCTGTTGTGAGACCCTCTGCATTTAAATTGAATCCATCTGCATTAACCCGAGAGCAGCAAGCGGATGCAGGCACACTATAGGGGACCTCCAAGGTACACAGGGCCAAGTCAGGTTTATTACCGTAGACACAGTGGGGCTAATGGGACTACATTGCACCTGCAGGTGACCTGCTAAATCCAGATAGTGCTCCAGCGCAGGCTGGAATAGGGGGTTATTGCCCCAGGTCTTGAATTGCTTCTCTGCACTGCTTTGTCTGACAGCCTGGATGTGACCTTAGGGGTTTCTTCCAGTCTCGTTTTCAAAGCTCCAGCAATGAGATTCTGACCGGTCTGTTGTCTGGATATCTTTGCATCACACGATTTCCCATTCTCCTTAATTTTGATGAACATTTCAATAAGCTTCTTATCTTGCAAAACACGTGTGTTCACGACACGTGATAATTAGTGAGGAATTTCTCAACTTTTTGATTTCCATCAGACAGCTCAGACAGCTTCCATCATCCAAGGATGTTTTTCAACCTAACGTACAGTACTACATCCTAAACAGTTCCAAATATATCTGCATTACCACACTGGAATGTGTTTCGCAACATCATTTGCCCCAAATTTCTAATACATTTCATTCAGTCACTCAGCATGTTGAAATGGCTTTGTTTTGAAATCCAAATTCAAAGAACGAGAAGGTTAATGTACTAAAAAAGAATGAAATTCTTATATGAGTTTTACAGTAGGTTCCTATGGTGATGAGCAATCCTAGCAATTTGATTGAGTAAAAATAAATACATGTGCATGTGTTTCTTTGGTGACTAAAGATTTTAAATTCATATGCTTGAAATTAAAATATAAGTTAATAAGTTGATTGGAATTACTACCGCTACACATATTACTACCCCTTAATATGTGTAGGTTCATTGCATCAGAGCTCAAGTATCTACTCTTGAATGACAGATTCAGTGCATAGTCCCGAAGATCTTGGCTAAAACGGGTAAGGATGAGATGGGAACTGAAGGCAAGGTGGAAGTTAGAATGGAGGAGGTTTAAAGAAGATCTCTAGTCTTTGCTGCTTGTGAGAGCAAACTGCCCAGAACAGAACTTGGGTTTAAAGCCCCAGGCTGTTGTCCACGTATGTGGCAGAGGGCTTGTTCTCACACACTGAAGTGACAGTGCCTTAAGCACACGATTTTGGCTTCCCTGTTCTCCTTGGGAATAGCTCATTTTCAAATCCTGTCTTCAAACCACAGCACTTCAGCCTGTCTCTGAGCGTTCACAAATAAGGAATTAACGATGACACTAAAAGCATTAGTGTATTTATTATTATTACTTAAGGGGAAGCAAGCGCCCTCTGATCCATAATCTTAAATCACTTAAACATGAGAGCCCTCCTCTGACAGCTGGGATGATATATGTAATACATGCACATGGACTCTTATCTCCTGGTGTAACGGTGGCTCAAACAAGATGGAATTTTTTCTTTACATTTAATGCTACAGGTTTCAGGGTTATTAATCTAATAACGAGCAAAGCTAAAGACATGACAAAACTAAGAAGCCTTTATATACTAAAAAAGTATCTCTCATCCGGCAGAACCTGTTTTTCTGAGAGGTGAAAAAGAGGCAGTACATTCTCTGTATACCACCATTTTTAAGCAGCTGAAAAAAATCTCGACAATAGTCATTTGATACATGAAGCACACACTGAATTCAAATCTCTTAGTTTTTATTGAAATCTCTAGGCAGCAAATAAAAAATTTATAGTTATTAGCTCTTCTATAAGAAATAGGTCATTATACTTGAAAGCCTAACAAGCATTAACTAACATGCAGATGTCTCAAGGTCTCATCTTATGATAATGTTCTGAAATGTCAGTAAAACCCAAAGATTTTCTTCTTGACCTCTATACTGTTGTATGGCTTAAGATTTGCTCAGAAAGCAATTAAATAAACGTCTATCACATTTTAATAGTCGGTTCCTTCAGAAAAGCCATAGATCGAAAGAGAAAAAAGGCATCTATTTAGTCTCAACCTAAGCATCAATGGCAATTTGGATAATGAGAGCCAATTCCACATTGCAATGACTGAAATGGAAATAATGGAAAAATAACACAGTGTTAAAACTATTCAGTGCTGGCCCACTAAGCTTTCATACAGGAGAGATGGGTTTATGGTAAACAGACAAAGGTTGTAGCTTTAATAAACATTAATCTACAGAAGGACAGTGCAGTTTAGTTGTGTTTGCTGTTAATAATATCTTCAAGAGCTGTAGTAATAATTAGTGATACCCTGAGAAGAATAGGGGAATCAGGCTGCCATTCCTATGGTATTCCATCACATAGAGGTGTCTGTAAGTGCTGGCTGGATTTCCTCGTGGATGACCGGGGTAGAAGGATTCCAAGCTTCGTGGCCAAAGAGAACTGCTACAAAATTAGGTGTGACAGCTACATACAATTCCCTGCTGAAGAGGGAAGGTAAAAATCGTTTGGACAAGTATTTTTGTTTCGTTGTAGAGGCGGGGTTGTTGGTCGTTCCTTGCAGATCGGGACGAGGTGAACAAGAAGTCTTCCCTCACCTCACAGAGCTGAGCTAGGACCAGGTACAGTTGCAATCCACGGTTCTTTGGAGAGCGGGATGCAGGAGAGACGGTCAGGGTCTCACTGTCCTTCACATGGGTCCAAGAGTGGGGCCTGTGCACCAGTGGGTCTTTCCTTTTCACTTTTGTGGATGGTATGGATTATTTACTTCTTGTGTGCAGAGCCAGGGAAGATTATCCACAATTATCTCTGCCTCTTGGATGTGTTCATCTTGGATTGATACAGATTAAACTATTAACCTGTCACTTGAGGAAGTGCCAGGGCTATACACCATGGCTATGGAGCAGCCCACGAGCTTGTTTTCTGGGGGGAAAAGTACTCAAGCGGATGGGTCAGGCATTTTCCTGAGCACTGCCAACAAGGGGATGGAGCTGCAAGAGGGGCTGTCAGTTCCAGAGGTCACATTTAGGGGAAGGTCTTCTCCAGATCTCTTTTCTTAATGCTTTCAACCTTGAATGTCTTGACATAATGCTGCATGTTAGAAAATAAAGCCACCTCCAGAAGAAGGACAAAATAAAACAAGCCATTGATCGACTCCATTCTTCCAAGGGTGACCTTTGTGGCAGAAGTTGTCACTGCAAAAACTGCTGGGACTTGAGAAATTCTTTGATGCCTGCCATATTCTTTCTGATGTTTATTTTTTTTTCTTTTATCTAAAAAGTTGATTTTAATGATAGAATTCTCCGTAGTCTGATGTACTTCGCCCCATTAGGAGATCATGTGATGGTTTTCTCTGGGACAGATATTGTAGCAAAACTGAAAACAGTAAAACCTTTAACTATTCTGAGACTTCTACAATCCTTAGGCAACCTGGGTTCGGCTACTTGGGGTCATTGGTGGGCTTCACCAGTGTGCCACAGTGCATTAGACAAACCAGCAGGCCCTGTGCTGGTGGTCCACTTGATTCCTTAAAGCACATGATGATGCTTCTCCTCTTCCCCTGTTTTTCACACCTTTAGCCAGATTCTATCTCTGTTGACAATACTGAATTTAATGTAATCGAGAGGCAGTTTCTAGGAATTTTTTAATGTCTCTAATACTTTTCATTCAGTTAAAAAGTGGTTAATTTTGTTACTATACCACCAAATCTAACCATTTTGCTCACTGGTTCAGATCATGTGTTGTTAACAAGAAAACAAGCCAAACTCAGCTTATTAGACTTCATTTTCAGATCTCGGTTTCTGAGCATTTAAATCCAAGTGACCTTGGGTTTTAGTGCAAGTAAAACGGAGCACACCGTTGCTGCTGAAATTCAATTCTTAGTGCCAAGATATTCAGTGATGTATTAAAGATTACCCTAATGCGTGTGGGGTTAATAACTGCTCAGTTCCATACATCACCTTTGAGTTACTTAAAAAATTACCTGATTATTACAGGAAAATGCTCTGTGATTTGCCAATCAGCTATTTTCTTACCTTTGTTTCTTTGGCCTCGATCCACTGCCGAATGTAACACTTTTAGTCAGATCTGTGAAAGAATTCAACACTCAAATGAGCCAAATCCTTCTAAAAATCTAAATAACTTGGTCAGGTGCCTAGAGGTGATTTGGTTTTTTGGAAAGGACTGACCTTGATTATGACTGCTGAGTATGTCTGGAAACCAGAGTGGTCTTTCTCTACAAAATGAAAAGAACTATCTGTGGCTTATAACTGGTTAGAAGTTGGAGGGGGTTCTTTATTTATTGTCAAAGCTGACGTTTTTTAGTATCTCCAATATTTATTATTCATTTAGGAAACAGTCCTTGTTATTCCACTGCTAAGACTGTCTAAATTTAGTCTTTGCTTGAGTATCAGTCAAATATCGCATAGCTACAACCCTGAGAAAGTACGAATCCTGTGTGCTGAAAGAGAATTGCAAATAGATAGCGTTCATGATTCACTGGCCCCTGTCCTTTTTGTTAACAAGTCTTAACAGATTCTGTAACGTTTGCTAAGACATCCTATAGTGTTTTCCAGCTGGGGGAGATTTTTTTAAAAATCCTTAAACCCATCCTAAAAGATATTGTTTGGACACACTCTTAATCTGTTCAGTTTTTGTTTCGATTCATTTGCTTTTCTTTGAGTTCTTTATAATCTCTGCTCCCTGTAGAGTTCTTTGAGCCGTTCAAGGGGCTTATCTTAAACTGCCTGAGCACGCTGAGGAAATGGATGGGAGAGGAAAAAAAATCGGATGGAACCTCCTTGGGAATTTTATTCCCCCCTTGCAGATCTCAAGCTCAAAAGATAGTGAGATGTTTTGTGCCAATTCCCTGTGAATCTTCCAGAGCTGATGGCGGCCTTTCCCAATCTTTAGCAGCAACCACAAGCTTTTCACTCACCGCCAGCATTTTATGAATGCCACAGGGTGCTCTAGAAATGGCAGCGGTGTTGAATCTCTGCGCTGGGTGTCGTGCTGGGGTCTGTATCAGCTGGGCGCCAGGTGATGATGACAGAGCTCAGGAATTGTCTTACAGTAACTTTGAGGAGGTTTGATTTTCTGTGTGAAGAAGGGAAGCGATAAATGTTATTCTGTGCTTCGCTTTCCCCTCTCTCAGCTTTGCTGTGCTCCAGGTCTTTATGGGTACATGCATACTGTACACGTGTGGCATGCAGCCTTGCTCCTTTTCGAGTAGAAACACAGCTTATACAGCCAATGAGGATTTTCTTCTGGGTAGAAATCAACTTTCCCCTCCGATTTTTCATTGAAACATAGCAGGTTCTCTTCTTTCATACTGCTTGGATGCTTATGGGAAAGCTGACGGCAAAGTCTGTGGCTACAGATTCATTACAGAGCAACTTCTGTAGCAGCACAAGCATCTGGTCCCTGCAGACTGCCCGCTCCAAGTCGTGTGCTCCAAAACCAGCAGTTAGTAAAGCATTGCAGTCAGCAGCCTTAATATCCTGCCTAGCTTATAAACTGCAAGTTTCACTGAGAAAGGTCTTGAAACCTCTAAGGAAACTTCCTTTTCAGAAATTTGTCTTGGTGGTTTTTGATACGCTGCTGAAAGAACACACAGGTTAGAACAAATGTCCCAGCTGAACTTTGATTCTACTGACATGAAGTGTTGGAGGCATTTTAGTGAAGCAATAGATGAGTGTTACAGGATATCCTGTCCCTTAAATTGAATTTATCTTTTATATCCATGTGTGTGCATTTGTACACCATATGGGCTCATGTACGACCATGTTGCTACTAATAAGTGTCTTTTTAGTGGCATGCTGCTTTAAAAACGCGGAGATCTCAGTAAGAGCATTTCACAGTAAGAATGTTGAAGTCTTGTGTTATCAATAACGGATCATTTTCAGAAGAATATTTATCTGAATTTGAAGTGCTCCTTTTCTCATTTTCTGCTCTTAGGATCTTTGGACTATTTAATCATTATCTTCCAAATGCTTCTGTATGATCCTATATCCCATTATGTGTCTTCTTTGGAAGTAGGAAAGTTACTACATACTGTAATCTGTCACCAGCAACCCCTTTCTATAGTACAAGTAATAGAGAAGCTTGTGGCATATGTGAGACTCTTTCTGAAATCATGATGTTGGTTGGTATTTGTAAACACAAAAAGAAGTGCTGCAAAGTCATGTTGGAGCTTATGAAATCCTGTGCTTGGACCGTACAGTAAACGTATCTGAATATTGAGATTGTCAACATATCTTTGCTCTTCTTTCCCCTTACGTATATCTACATTTATCTGTATCAGTCAAAGCTCCCTTGCCAAATCTTTTAATATTAAGTATTTCTTTTAGTTGTCATCTGTTTCACTCTCTGTTCTCACTACTTGCAGTGTAGCAGACAAGAAAACTGAAATAAAGAATATTTGTTCCGGGCTAACTCTTGGATCATTACTCATTTACTTCTGTACTAGTTGATAAGTGATATCTCCATATATCTCCATAGAGTAATGTGTCATTAGGAGAATCACTTTATCATGACATCAGAAAATTCCTGAATTATGCTTTCTAAGACTGTCTTTTTCTGTGCAATGGAATTTTTTCTGTCTCTTCATATTACAGTATGTGATGATAGACATGTTTGATGGGTCTATAAAAAGAGTAATACTTTGAGTGCTCACTTTTAATACTCTGTATTTACCTCTGTATTTGTGAGGAAGCAATATGCTGCTTTGCATCCAAGTGGCTTTTATTCCTGAGGGACACAATTAATTTACATTCCAAAAAACAAAGGGTACTGGAATATCTCCAAATCTTACAGTAACAGCCTCTGCAATAGCTTAACCGATTCTTCCTGCAGTTTGGAAGCTTAAAAGATAAAAATTGGAAATCAGTCATGTATGAATACACACATTTTTCTTAAGAGCAGTGTTTGAGAATTCGTAGCTCATGGCCTTGTTAAGTCAAAAGCATTTACATTACTGAAAATATTAAAGGACGTAAAAAACTTCTAACCATGATTTAGGCCCAAGAGTAGATAAAAATTTAAAAATAATCAATCACAATACAAAAGAAAGCAGAATTTTAAATTAAATTAATATTGAGAAGAAGAAAGATGGCATGTTTCTATTTTATTATAATAAAGACGAGTTTTCTGTTTGATCCAGAAGTAGGGATAAGGTGAAACAATCACTCTCAAAAGTAATTTTTGTTTTTTACTGGAAAAACTAAAGTATGCCTGTATTTTTAATGGTAAATGGAATGACTCAGGTAAGTATAAGATTGTAAAATGGACATTTGCTCCTAATAAAATTATGGAAACGTGATATGGAATATGGTCAACAGTGACTCAGACAAGACATTATTACTAATGCAAATTGTGGTTTATGGAGAATATGTCTTATCAAATGTGTTTATTATTAATTTTTATGATAAAACAGACTTATGCAGGATATTTTAACGTGTTCTGTACATTTTATTACAGAAAAATAGTACTAAGCCAAATTGACTCACCCTGTGTTAAGTCAAATGAAAACTAATATCTGGTAGATCTTGGAAGGTAGTTTTATGTGAGAAAACCTCATGCTATGGAGAAGCTTCCAAAGAGTACTGTGCTTCATAGTGTTAGGCACAAGAAGCATCATCTTTCTTGTTTATTCAAGATGAGATCAAGAAGTGAGCTGGCCATATTCTATAAACACCTACATGTGGAAGAGATTTCCGATGACTGCAGGTCTTTTATCTGAGCAACATGATGACATCCACTGGCTGTTGGCTGAAAATTAAAACCAAATCAGTTTGGTTCGGAAACAGCACATGTTTTAAAAGAGAGAGTAGATGACCATTGGAACAACTACCTTACATCATTTGAAAACATTAAATCAAGGCCTTCTAGGCTATGATTTTCCCAGGTATTCTGTGGCTGCTATGAAAATTATGAATGCAAGAGGGTAGTGCCGATGGTTGCAGTAGCCCCTTCTAGCCTTAAGACTGTTGTAGTACAGAGGATAGGAGAATAACTTCTGCTTCAGCTTTTTGCAGTCATTGTATCTTTGACCGCAAAGGGACTTTGATCTGTTGAAATAAGAAAGGGACTAAATGTTATTATCAAACGAGAAATTGTTTACGATTTTGCCATTCTACAGTTTAGGACCTTTAGTAGTCCTTGGCAAACTTATGTCTTATACCCCTTCTGCATTAAACAGAAATGAAAATCAAAGCTTTATTTCAATATTAACATGACCATTTGCCTCAAAGCTTAGTCGGGGTTACCAGAGTCTCCCTCTGTTTGCTAATATTCAATAGTAGTCAACACATTGACCCAACATCCCTGTCTCTCATGCTGTCTGCAGAGCAAGCTGCCAGATTAATTCCAAACAATGAGAAATTAATCGGTATTATTGATCTGCAGTCTTCTTTATCTGAGTCTTCCAGAGTGTTCTTAACCTCATGCTCTTTTCTATTATTTATCCTAGAAAAACTTTAAAAGGTTTTATATGTTTCTCAGTACAATTAGCTACCATGCATTTTAGGGTTTTAAAGCTGTTAATGTGTTTAGGAGGATACGCAAATATTAAACACACAGTTTACAAACCTAACAAGACCCACAGGTTTTCACTTTCTTTCTTCAGGTGTGTTTGTGTTACTATTTCAATAGGGAAAGCTATTTAAGGTAAGAAATTCATTGAAGGTCTTAATTCATCTGCTATGAAGACAACTTTGTGTTCACAGGACAGTTTTTTACTCACTTTTTCTTTACATTCTGTAAGGTTTCATAATACTTTCTTTTTGCTCTGATCTCAAGCTCTTTGGATTTTCTAGTCTGTAAGCCTTTCAGGGCAGGTTACTTATTATATGTCTGTACAGCACTGAAACTAAACCCTAAGTGTGTTTGGATGCACATCGGTAAGTGGTCGTCTACATCAAGACTTTTGAAGACTAGGTTTTCTGGATGTGAGCAAAATATGGTGTTCTCTATTGTGAATGGTGTGTCTTTGCATGTCTTCAAGCTCCTTCAGCTCCGAGCATCCGTTCTGTGCTCCTGCAGGGATTGAGTGTAGCAGTGGGCGGATAGTCTGGGTACCAAGTCTGGAGGGTGATCCACAAATGCCATCTGCAGTTCTGGAAAACAAGTGTGAAAACTGTTAGGGATGAGAACAGTGTAACAGAATAGTCCCTTCTTCCACATCACCCTTTCAGCTACAGTGAAAGCAGTAGATGGGTAGAAAAAGACTACGCTCAATTCAAGATAAAACTCCCCCAGAAGCATTATGAAATAACTGAATGGATGGATCTTAAAATCCACCCAGGCGGACCTTAAGACCCATCCATTCAGTTATTTTATAAAGTGCGCGCTGGCCCGGTGTCACGTTCCCAGCTGATTATTTTTCATCTTTCTTTTATTCAGGTTCTCTCAATTTGCCCAAAGGACATGAGAGCAGATATTTGTGTGCACCTAAACCGGAAAGTTTTTAACGAGCACCCTGCCTTCCGGCTGGCTAGTGACGGCTGCCTGCGAGCCCTGGCTGTGGAGTTTCAGACGATCCATTGCGCCCCGGGGGACCTCATCTACCATGCTGGGGAAAGCGTTGATGCTCTTTGCTTTGTGGTCTCGGGATCCCTAGAAGTCATCCAGGACGACGAAGTGGTGGCTATTTTAGGTACTGTGATCTCTACTGAAATGCTAGTGGTTTGGATATATTTACCTTCTGTTTAGCTTTGAATATTAACTAGGCTTGCCTAACATCAGCTGAGACTACAGGAGGCTAGTGGTTGTCATAACATGGAGATGTCGTGTCTCCAGAGATACTGCTTTAGAAGCAAACTCTTCATCTTTTATGCCATTGGGAATGCTCTTTCTGTCCATAATGGCTCACTGGTCACAGTTACAGTGTCTCTGAGCAGAAGAGAATGGCATCTGTGTTCTTGACATCTTTTAAGTAGCCTGGTAGAGGAAATGCACATTGTTTTATATTAGTCTCTCAGGAGGATTTCCACATCAGCCTTCGCACTGGGATTTTCATTTGTCTGTATTCTAGCCCAGAATAACACCTGCAAACAGTCTCTACAAGGAAGGAAAATTGTCACTTGTAGTGAACTGGCTTTACAGAAAATAAATGGTCTGATCTGACTATGCAAAGAGATAGGGATGCACCATCTATCCACCCTCAGTCGTGAGAAGTCTCAGTAATGGGGGATCTCCAGGTTAATCACGCTTTCACCGCACTGTCATGTCTGGTTTTCCAGCACTGGGTGGGAAAGAGCCTAATGCGGACTCCTCACTACCTTGTATGGGTTTGGGAAAGGTTTAGCAGATGGTGGGACTGAGTTGTCAGCACTAGTGTTGAGGCAGGAGCCATCCTCAGAGGCAGAACAATGTAGAGGAAGAACTGGTGACTCTGCATGAAAACCATCGAGAGCCTGTCTTGCCTGTTTAAAACAGACCCATTTATTGTAGAACCGGTCTCCTGTTCGTATTAACAATTTGACTTCTCTTAACCGGAGCTGTGGCTCCCTGAGGGCAACTCTAGTGGGTGGCCTTGTCCCGGGGGACCTCTCACACCCTACTGAAGCTCTGCACTGCTTCTTCCCTACAAGAGTGGCTCAAGAGGGATCCATGACGTTTGCTGGGAGATGAGGATTAAACCTGGGAGTTGCAGTGCCATGTGGGACAAGGGCAGACACAGGGAATCAATACTGGTCATGAATCAAGGCTTGAGCTCCTTGAGCTCCTTTCCAGCAGGCAGCAAGGGGGAAGAGAGGAGAAATGAGGACAAACATATAGACAAAGAGACTCCTGACATGTTTCCATACAAGCCTGCCTACGTGTATCCTGCAGTAAGGTGGGACTGGGCGCGTGTGGAGGTGTGGTGTGGATGAGGCAGGCTCAAGAAGAAGGCCTGTGTGAACCTCATGAGGTTCAACAAGTGCAGGGTCCTGCAGGTGGGTTGGGGCAACCCCCAGTATCAGCAGAGGCTGGGGTATGGGGGGCTTGAGAGCAGCCCTGCTGAGAAGGACTTGGGGGTGCTGGTGGGCGAAAAGGTGGATGTGAACTGACAGCGTGCGCTCGCANATGTAGTTGAAGATGTCCCTGCTCACTGCAGGGGCAGGGTTGGACCAGATGGCCTTTAAAAGTCCCTTCCAACAGAAACTATTCTATGATTCTGGGGTTCTGTGACTGCGTGGGGACGGCTCCCTGGGGGCGTAACCCAGGTCCTCCCAGCGGAAGAGTATGAACTCAGGAAAAGGCAGATCCATGCTCTTTTGTAATACCTGCTGCAACTTTCTGTGTTCTAGTGTATACTAAGGTTTTTAAAAAGAGAGCTATAATGTAAGAATTAATCTGCTTTGATATTCAGATGTGAAGTCATTATGGTGAAAGCTCCTAAATCTGCAATTTCCATAGTAAAATGTTCCCTGTACTTCAGCTCACTGAACTATTTCCTTTTTATTATTGATCTCAGTGACAATATCTTATATTTTCTTATAGCTATTTAAAAAAGAAAAACTTTAAGGAAAAGTAGCCACATTTAAGCAAATAAATGGTTTTCTGAGTATTACAATTAAAACAAACAATAAATATGTAATTCAGTGAAGTAGAAGCCATCACTAAATGATTACCTGGAAAACTTTATTCCATTTACTAATGAATATTGTATGTTTGGAACGACAGTAAGAACTTCTTTTTTTTTTGAACCTTGTACTGGTAAATCCAGTATCTATGTTATTCTCCATTTGTCTGGGGAGACCTTTAAGCATATCTAGTTAAAGTGAATTACCTTTAATTACCAAAAGTGCCTTCAATTCTGCCATGGCTGCTGACAGGCCATCCAGGGACTCCAAGCTATGTTCACTGTGTGCTACAGGGACTGGCAGAATGTGTAAATGTGACTTAAAGCAAGATAAAATGCTTTCTCTAATCATAGAGCACAGCAAAGAGTTTTCTCATGCTCTGACAGATTACTTAACAGAATAGTGAATGGAGTAATTGTGAGATGTTGTATCCTAAGAATTCACTTGTGGAAGAAAATCTCTCCCACATGTAGTTGCAAAGACATTTATAGTGGCAGCTGTGGCACCTGAATTGATTGCCGATCAGATAGTGAAGGACATAATTTTTATCGATGTGTTCTGCCTTGAGAAGTTCAAGCACAAGGAAAGTGAATCTGCATAAGGGGGACACCAGGTTTAAAGGCCTCTGCCTAACGTGAAAACCTCTCTAGTCTGCTTTGAGTGCTCCAAGCGGCTGCTGCCACACTGGGTTTCCTGGGGAAAGTCAACTTATGGGGTTGTACTACCACTCTCTTCATCTTCCCCCTCCCCCAGCAGTAACCCGGAGTGGAAATCCAAAGTATCCTTTGGAAACTTGTCGTCATTAATTCCTCTATGAGAGCAGCAACATGTACTGTCTGCCAGCCTCTGCTCCTTGCAGAGCCATCCATTTCCTAGGTTTGCTTTGGAACTGGTACTTTGCAGTTACTGTGTAGTGTTATTTGATATGGTGGTGTTATTTGCCTTGTTTAGAGAGAGAGAGAAGGTGTATCCTTTCTTATTTTTTACCATGCTCACCCACCCATTTTTGGTGAATTCTTAAAAGTGGAATATCCTAGAAAAGTGAACCAGGTAGGGACACCAAAACGGGGTAAGAACATGCATCTTCCATCTCTTACGCTCCTGCTTCTGTCTGAAGTTCAGGGCTTTGTTCTCCCTCGGGTCCCAGCATGACTCACTCTGTGATGTTGCTGCTTTTACCCCTTCTCCATCCTCCCCGTATCAGGTTCCCTCCCCTCGCAGCCATGGTGAGTTGGCACATCCAGCCTCCCTGCCTGCGAAACAGTGTCCTCAGGAGACCTGACGTCCCATCCGGGTGCTTTCTGCAGGCTCCGCTGTGGAGACAACCATCCGTTTGTTCAACATAGTTTTCCCAGCTCAATGGCCCCAGCTTTGCTGTTTCTTGTGCTCGAAAGCAGGTGAAACCTAGTGATTGACAGGGCAACTTGCGGCCCTGTGGCATTTTCTCCTACCATGGTTGGTTTTGTTCCCATTTGTGGGTAATTAAATGCCCAGCTGCTGCAGTAATCAGAAATCAGTGCAGTAAGAGAATGAATCCAATTGTAGATCTGCAGTTTATAGGACTCGTTAATGAAGATACAGAGATGCCCCATTACATTCCCCTCATTAGTTATGTCCATTTCTCATGGACAGACTCCCACTTTTTGCAGGTACTGGCTGCTGCTGTAGCAGTGAGTGCACCACGTGCAGAGCTGTTATGACGGGGTGTTGCTTTGCTGGAGAAAACATGATCCAGTCACTTTAACATAACTCATCTGTGTTTGCCAGGATAATGGAGAAGGGCAAACAGTCCTGTCTGTAATTATCAAAACTTTCCTAGGAAGCAAGGTGACCCTGAGAAAGCATGTCAGTAATTTTCCACCATCTCAAGCAGGAGTAAACAATTTAACTGCCACCGCTCTGTGTGGGGAGGTGTTATCAGCGGCGAAGTCTCAGGAAGGACTGGGGGTTTGAAGTCCCCTCGGCTAATGAAACAAGGCATCTGCTAGCAGAGGACACCTAACAATTCACTCTGCCGCAATTAACCTGAACTTGCTCCTGGCGAGAAGTTTCATGTAAGTGGCAATGCCAACCAAGTGTCTCTGGAAGCTGCTTTCCAGCTCCCACTGTTTCCACGGCTGACTGCATAGGTTGTGCAGTAACTTAAAGCGGGCAGATTAACAAGGTTTAAAGAAGTCATTTTGCCAGCAGAAAAATAATGACCCACCACGTACAACTGTTGATTGGAGGAATTGATCAAAAATACTGCTCAAACTGCATAGCGATAAAAATATATTGAGCAGTGAAATCCTAGTGGGGACTGCTGCTGAATTAATTCAATTTTGATAGTCAAGCCAGAATGAATATAGATTTAATAGCTCATGTTTCACCCACACTTAGGGTCCTGATCCCATATGTATTCAATTAACTTGTTATTTGCCTTTATGTGTTGCATGTTAATTCTCAGCACAGCCTGCACATAGTCCCAGAGAAACCTGTTGTTCACTGGATTTATTGTTTTTAAGCCAGCCAGAGTTTCACTTATTAAAGGTCTGCTGCATGAATTATCTCGAAATGTTTGCTCCGGGAAGGGGATATTATGCCATATGAGAGGACTTAGGGAAAGTAAAAGCACAAGTGGCATGTCTTCTTGAATTTGGTATCTCAGCTGAAAATAGGGATGAGTCTTTTTCTACTCTTAATCTTATATGTGATTGGAGGGCAAAAGTCTCCTATCAAATCACACAGAGGAAAGTTCTTTAGAGGCTGAGCAAGTAGGAGCTCCCATTTGACCCAGGCACTCCATAGCTCTCATCCATGGGCATTAGTAATTTGGCATTTGGGATCCGCGCATCAACACGTTGAATTTCCTCGGTGTTACAGAGCCAGGAATGTGCTTTGTGCAGGACAAGACCAACCCCATGTGATGCACTGTATGACATGAAAAACTGGCAGTCCAATTCCATCTCATAGTATTAGTGGTTAATTCTGTGATTTTAATTAGTTTAGTTGCATCTTGGGTTTCTGCTCAAGTGGAATGAAGGTGGCAGAATTTGCCCCTATGTCAAATCAACTCTTGATATTTTATACTGGACTTTTTTTTATTTTTCATGGGAAGTAAACCAAGGCAGACTAATTCTGAGGGTTTCCCCAGGTTAGTAATGTGTACCTGGTAGCAATTTACAGAACAGCCTGTGTCATATTACATCCAAAGGAAAAGTCCCTTTTGTTCCAATGTGTTAAAACTCTAGATTAACAAAGAGGGAAATATTCATAAAGGAAAGGGTTGGGGTTTTTTCAGCTATCAGGACTGCAGTAATTATACTGATGCTTTTTTTTTTTGTTTGTTTGAAGTGCTGAACCTCAAAGTATTTTGCAAAATACTTGAAGGATTACTGATTTGAGAACCAACGCGATGTGCTGCTCTACATCGTGCAGTTCTTCTTAAACATATTCTTCGGAATAAGTCGTATCTTGCAGGCCTGGGTTGGCATATGTAGTAGCATGTAAGATTTAGTCCCACTGATGCTTGTTCAAAAGTGTTAGTAGCTCTTACTGACAGTGTTGAAGGGAACATTAAATTTTTCACATTATTTTGTAAATTTGAAATATTTTTGTCTCTATCTGCACGATAGTTAACTATAATAAGAAGCATCAATCTTAATTTAGTGCCAGCTGGTGTGTTATAGATGTGATCTGCAGCCTCCAATGTCAGAAAGATTCCTTTCACTGAATCGCAATGTTTTTGAATCAGACCTGCACACTTCACTGCCAAACGCAGGAGCTCTTGGCAGGAAAAGGAAAGGAAAATTATTTTTAAGTCTTGTAATATATTTCTTTTAAATCAAACTAACAGTTAGAGACAATCTGATTTGCGTTATGAGTTTTGAAGATGGTGGGAATAGTCATGCCTGCAAGTTTATTTCCTCAGTCAGGAAGAGCAGAAACTTATTTCTGTATAAAATCAGAACGGAGGCATCCTAGCTCCAGGAGCTGGGGCTTCTAGAAAGATATGAAGTACTAGGAGACGGGCATTCAAAGTGAGAAAGATGCGGACCATAATCCCTTCACTAACAGGACAATATCTATATAGACCTTTTGCTTGTGGCCGTTGTGAATGCTGGAAGAAAGGTACATTTCTTTTGTGCTCTAGACGCAGATGGGGAAGGTTGCACTGTGTTAAATAATGCAAAGTGCCTTTGCCGGCATGGACTTGGATCTTTGGCATAGTCTCTTGTTACTGTTTATTTGCAGGCTATTTTGACAGCCTTTCAAATGGTAGAAATACTGTGTTTTCTCATCGTTCCACCCTTTGACGTGTTACTGTGTAGTCCTACAGAGCTGGATTTCTGACTGGTCAGTGCTCGGCTCTGATCTGATCTTCAGGGGAGTTATGGCCCTTCTGGATGCTGTAGGAAAGGTTGAGATTGTGGCTAAAACATTCACAGAGGCAAGGAGCTCTCTCTCACAGTCTAGTAGAGTCATCTCTGCACATCAGGAATCAGTGATCTCCCAGCTGGCAGGAGACCCCTGATGAATTTGCACCACTACATCACCCTCACCCTCTCCAGACCCCCTCTTCAGACATAAACAGCTGTATTATCTGAGTCCAGAAATTCAGCCAGCCCAGTGGGCTGTCTCCAAGAATGGCCAATAGTGGGTATGCATGAAAAAGTAGGAAGATTAGGTTAGCAGTGCTACTTCCCCAAATACTCTCCAGCCTTCTCTTAAATTGGGTTTTAAGGTCTTCTTCACTCAGAGGGAAATCGTTTTTGTTTAGTAGCCACAGAGAGATTTTATTCCATGAATATATCCCGTCATTTTGTGAACCTGTGCAATGTCCCATGGCAAGGAGCTGCAGAGCTTACCTACTCACTGAACCGTCAGAGAGCTGTGCTGCGCTGGGCAACAGGGGCTGATTCCCTCCTTGCTCATTGCATTTCTACATCAGTTTGAGATACATCTGTCCTGCAGCCAGAGCTTTCACTGCAGATGTACAGACATAGCCAGATGTATTTGTATGAATATACGTACCAATATATGTAATTATGGCTGCAGGGACTTGATACTTGGTCACTGACCTCCACATCTGTGCATGCTGCCATCACCTCATGGCTATTGGTACCTCAGCTGGTTAGATGAATGTTTTTCCGTACATGATACAGATTTACTGATTCAGCAACAAAATCAGCCTCTACTTTTCATAAGCAAGAGAAGATTTGAGCATACAGTGGTAGAAAGCCTGCATTATTCATCGTGTCTGGCTTTTGCTAGTGTGACTGATTTGGGAATTTGGGATGTTTTTAATTGAGAAGAAGGGTAGTTGGCCTATTAGCTAAGACTGCACAGCACAGAAAAGCACCTTATCACCTTAAGAAGTAGTCTTGGTTCCTTTTATGTGTTTTTTCTAAGTGTAGTTTTCCACCAAGAATTTATTCTTTCACTGCCTGCCCAAACTTTCCCCCAAAGGCCCCCTCAAGTTCTCATGTCTACTAGGTATTTCTTAGTTCAATTTCTGTCCCCCTCTGGAGAAGGATAAATTTTGCCTTTACATAGATATGTATTGGTTCTGAGATGCTGCTTGAGAAGAGTCTTTCCTTTCTGAATCCGAGGACTTTTTCATTCCCTTTGCAAGCTCCTGGAGAGTTTCATAAGACCCTTAAGATTTTTTCTGCCTGAAAGGTCCAATTTGTGAGCTGCCGTCTCACAAATGGGCAAGTCAGTCCCTGGTGCAAGGCTGCAGAGAACATTTGCCCACCCCACCCCTCCCCATTCCCCTTTGTGTGTGGGAGAGCTATGATGCTATAAAAGATAGAATAGCGTATCGAAGTATCGTTACCTGTTATATAGTTACATGATGCCTTTAAATACATATACAAACATGTGTGAATATATATGTATGTTTTATGTACGAGCATACGTACATAATACACCAGCAAATTTTTGTCCATATTTAGAATTGTACCAGCTCAGCTATTTCAGCAAAAATTGTGCCTGTCATCGACACCCTGCACATGCCCTCCTGGTTTCCATGGTTCTTTCAGTCCCCAAATCCTTACACCCGTGTTCCTGCCAGATCAGATTCTGACCCTGCTCTTCCTTTTCCTCACACTAAGTGCAAAATGTCTGCAAGCGGTTCCCACTCTCGTTTCACAGCGCTCCTTTTCTCAGCGATGCTTCGGGCACTGTGGGAGCAGGGGCAGGAGGATTTCCCAGAGCTTTGCCTCCGTTCAGGAGAGGTGCTCAGACTGCTCAGCGCTCGGGGCAGGGCAGATTTGGGAGGGAACATGCTGGGGCCTTGCGAAATCCCTAGGGAAAGGCTTTGAAAAGTCCACAGGCTGCATCAGCCCCAAGTCCCTCTGTGTTCCCAGCCCAGCCCCAGGCTTTCTCTGGGGGTGTGCGTGTGTCTACAGCATATATCCGTGCCTCCACATAGCGGACGTTTCAGACCTAACCAATTCAATTTTCTGTTGCAACTCTGCAAAGTTGGTTTGTTTTTTTTTTTTTTCATTTAGTTGCACTGTGTAAAATTAAACTTGAATGACTAATTACCGCTTTCTACTCAGTGAACTACAGTTAATCGGGATGGAGTATAGTACATTAATCTCTGTATTTATGAGGAAAGACATGTTGTTTTGGAGAATCCGGATGATTTTGTTTTCAGTCAGTACCTTCCTTAGCACATTTATAACAGGCAAATGAGACTTAAAAGTGTGGGGGGGAAAATGTCAAATTCAAGAATCCTTAAACACTTCCAAGATTTTATACTTTCTGAAGAGACTAACCCACGATGTAAGAGCAGGTTATAGCTTCGCCATTCAAAGCTAGTGACGGATGGCTCATGGAGGAGCGAAGAGGTTCAGTTCATCACGTCCCAGCCTTTCTGAGAGACCCAGGGGGGTTCGTGCCTCACTGGACTGAAGGTCGTGAGACGATCTTCTCAAGTTTACGAATGGTGATTTCATTTAATTGTGGTTTGGGTACACATTCTGAAACACAGCATTGTGCAGAGTTTCGGAGCGAGCATCCACTCCTTTCAACCTCTTGGCTTAATTAACTATGTATTACCTTCAGTTTGGAAAGAAAACAAGTATTTTGCTCACATTTCAGTGGAAAAATCGTAACAGTCCCTATTATTGAATTCTGTCTTTTTAACTGCACTTTGCAGCCGCTGAAAGCAGGACTCGCTTCTATCCTGTGTCCACCTCACAGAGCAAATGCATTAAGCAATTTTGTGCATTCCAGAAATGGTCTATTTTCTATAAATTGTGTAACTGCGCTGAGTATGTCTGTAAACCAGGTTCTGAACTGTGGGTATGGGCAAGGACAATTAACTGCAAAGGGTAATTTCAAAACCGTACATTAGATAAATGATATGTTACTAGGAAATGCTCTGTGATAAGGAAAGCATTTTAAAGCAACTTGTTTTATAAATTATAGCAGCTGTATCATGTATTGTAGTTAATTTTAATTACATCAAAATATATATAATTAAAAGCAGTTCAATGAGAATGCAGTTAGAACCTTTCTAAGGGATGATTCTGTTATATAGGGTTCTGATAGAAAATGAAAACAAGGAAATGCTGAGGGGACTGGAACAGCTCTCTTATGGAGAAAGGCTGAGGGAATTGGGTCTCTTTAGTCTGGAAAAAAGATGACTGAGGGAGGACCTTATTAATGCCTATAAATACTGACAGGGTGGGTGTCAGGAGGATGGGGCCAGGCTCTTTTCAGTGGTGCCCAGGGACAGGACAAGAGGGATCGGGCACAAACTTGAGCACGGGAAGTGCCACCTGAACCTGAGGAGGAACTTCTTTCCCTTGAGGGTGGCAGAGCCCTGGCCCAGGCTGCCCAGGGAGGTGGGGGAGTCTCCGTCTCTGGAGACATCCCAAACCCGCCTGGAGGCGTTCCTGTGCCCCCTGCTCTGGGTGACCCTGCTCTGGCAGGGGGTGGGACTGGGGGATCTCCAGAGGGCCCTGCCAACCCTGGGATTCTATGAATCTATGAAATGAAGGTAAGGACTTGCACACTTTATTTTGCTGTACATGACAAATGTTAGATATGTTTTACTGGATGCAATACCTAAGCAGAAATGGAAATAGAGAAATAGAGCCTCTGACACCAAAAAGTAATACGGTTGAGTAAATTATTCCCAAATAGATAAACTGTTCCCAAAATAGAGTTGAGTGAAATGCTACAAGTTCTTAAAAGAGGAGATATTAAAATGTATTACCTTTTTTTATCCCCAAACTATAAAATCGCTCACCTTCACCAAGGGGCTGCTCGAGGTATCTGAAATCAATACCACCACTGACTGATTGATTTTGGTTTCCTTTTAGTAACTGCTAAAATAAAGAGCTTAGATATCACTGGGGGCTGAAACAAAAAATGCCCTATGTATCATGGTTTCTGCTTCAGGATTTGAGGTGTCAGCCACAAACCGCGCGCTACGGCCCTCGCCCAGCCCTCGGCCAGCAAGCAGCCCGGCAGCAAGAGGCAGCTCTTGGATGTTTCGGGGTGCTTTCTGCTGCTGGCACTAGTTCTTCTTAGAGCAGCCATAGGGTCCAACCCTGAAAGCGTCTCTCCAGCACGCATCCATGCTAGTGTTTCGCTTGGATCAGGGGCATGATTTTGAATCTGATGTCGCGATCTTGTCCTCCTTCGGTGTCTAGCACGGCACCTCTCTGGGGATGTGGATTCCTTGCAGAGGACAGGAAACTGGGGGATATGGAGGAGCATATGGTGCCCACCAAAGCTGCCTATCGCTCTACCTCCTCAACTGGACAGGGGAGAGAAAGGCTCATGGTTTGAGATAAAGGCAGGGAGATCACTCAGCAATTACTGTCACAGGCAAAACAGACTCGACTTGGGGAAAATTGCTTTAATTTATTACCAATCAAATCAGAATAGGGTAATGAGAAATAGAAACTAAATCTTAAAACACCTTCCACCCGCTCCTCCCTTCATCCCAGGCTCTACTTCACTCCCGATATCTCTGCCTCCTTGCCCCCGAGCGGCGCAGGGGGATGGAGAATGGGGATTGCAGTCAGTTCTTCACCCATTGTCTCCGCTGCTCCTTCCTCCTCCCTCACTTCCCCTGCTGCAGGGTGGGATCCCTCCCATAGGAGACAGTCCTCCACAAACTTCTCCAGTGTAAATCCTTCCCACGAACTGCTCCAGCGTGGGTCCCCATGGGTCCACAGGTCCTGCCAGGAGCCTGATCCAGCACAGACTCTCCACGAGGTCACGGCCTCCTTGAGGCACATCCACCTCCTCCAGTGTGGGGTCCTCCACAGGCCGCAGGTGGATATCTACCCCACTGTTAACGTCCATGGGCTGCAGAGGGACAGCCTGCTTCATAATGGTCTTCACCAGGGGAATCTCTGCTCCAGCACCTGGACGATCCCTCCCCACTCCTTCTTCACTGACCTTCATTTCTTCATAGTTTTTTCTCTCATTTCTTTCTCCTGGTTGCTTTCCTGCAGTTTTTTTCACCCTTTCTTAAATATATTAGTACAGAGGTGCCACCACTGTTGCTTATGGGCTCAGCCTTGGCCAGCAGCGGGTCCAACTTGGAGCCATCTGGCATTGGCTCTGTCAGACACAGGGGAAGCTTCTAGCAGCTTCTCACAGAAGCCACCCCTGTAGCCCCCCCGCTACCAAAACCTTGCCACACAAACCCAATATGCCACCCCTTGGAGCTCTTCTGCCCATGGGACTGGACTACAGCCAGTCCTAAATCCTCAAAAAAGTGCAGGTCCTCAGCATCAGCTCTTCTGCTACATGTTCTACCCGTGTAGAAATAGCATTCAGGTGTAATTTTCACATCTGGTTGAAGTTATTTATACACGCCGGTGTCTAAGGTGTCAAACCCTTTCTTACTCAGCGAACGTTTAAATAAAAACTTAAGTGTAAGCCTCTACTTAAGTGGATGTGTTTGGGTTTAGAACTAGACTTCTGGATGTCTTTAAGATTTAGAGCTGGTTATTTAGAGGTTAAAAGTCTCAGTGAGGTTTTTGATGGGTTTTTCAAAAGGAGTGTTGCCACTCACACTGAATTAAAAATGTTTAAACATCCTTCAGAATGTGGTCCTTGAGCCCTCGAGGCTGGCTCTTGCACCAAACTGCAAAGCCATGGTGATGTAGGAACCTAGATGTCATAGGCGTTTGGTAAGAGCAGGGCTCCTAACTCCTTTAGGAACCGACCCTCAGAAATACCCAATCTATTATATTCAGGAGCCTTTGAAAAATCCATTACCTGCATCTTCAGCTACAAGGAGACCTTTACAATCTGGCTTTTATGATTTGTGACACTTCACAGAGCAATCTGTAAATACCTTAAACGCCTGGGGCTACTGCTAAGGATACTCAGGTACCTCAGATACTTTTAAAACTTCTACCTTTAATTTTCACAGTTGGGAGCTTATGTTAGAATAATTGGAAGCATAAGCCAGTTTGGGAAGCAGTCATTTGTGTGCTGAAGAACACTGCATAAGCATTACCTTTTAATAATTTTTTTCTGCTATTTTTCAGGTAAAGGCGATGTGTTTGGTGATATCTTCTGGAAGGAAACCAGCCTGGCCCATGCATGTGCCAATGTACGGGCTTTGACATACTGCGATTTACATATTATTAAACGAGAAGCCTTGCTGAAAGTGCTGGACTTTTATACTGCTTTTGCAAACTCATTCTCAAGGAATCTGACGCTCACCTGCAATCTGAGGAAACGGGTAAGGCAGCAGCTCGTGTTTTCCCCTTTCTCTCACCAAGAGATTGCATGCTCCTGCGAACTGTCTGCAGTGTTTAACAACCCCCAATTTACTCTTGATGTTTTCAGGTCACTGCAGATTAACTGGCCTTTCAATAAATGTTGTCGTTGTTTGTTAACGATGGCTCAATAAAGGTTACCCATAGATTTGCAGCTCTGAGAAGCAGTCCTAGCAGGGTGACATATGAATTACATTTGTCTTCCTTTTCTTCACAATTTCTGGTTTTGGGCTTTTTTTCCCCATTGCCTAATGCATAAAGTTCTATTTTATAGTCTGGTATAGTACTAATTCTGGTTCCTGAGAGGTGAGGTTTCATCTCTCACGTGCTAAGATATAGGTCAGAGGACAGTCTGATGGGTCTGCATGGCGTAAACCAACTGAGAAAAATTTATTGATGTTAAATAAACAAAATGTACTCAGCAAAAGGATTGTATTCATACGTGCTTGTCTCACTTGCATAGTTTAGAATTTTTATATGGCAAGGTTAATAAAGCTTGGTAGCAATTTTACATTCACAGCTCACTTCTGAAATCCTCCTGCTCATTTTATAATCAATCAGCAGTGCTCACTATCCATTAGTCTTTTCAAAGAACACTCCATCTAAAAATTAATTAGCTATAAGGACATACCTTGAAAACAGGTTAAGGGATTCTTTAATTCGCATTGTGGCTGCAAAATTTAATCTTTATGATGGTTTCTTTAAGATTGATGAGGGTTATATAAATTTCATTTGCATAGAGAAATCTCATAACAATGATTTATAGATTATTGAGCATTAACTGTGATCCTCTAGCTGCCGAAACACATTTATCTGCAGCTGTACCTAGGGCATCTCACCTGATAATGTACAGAGGCTATCACAGTATTTCGCAATACAGTAACAGGAGTTCAACACAAATAGAATTTTATTTTTCTGAGTCGAGTCTCTTTCTAGCCACTGGAGCATCCTAAAAATGTGTCTTACAAAGGTGTTAATTTTTAGTGCGTTCCTTGTGCTCTTTAATATACCAACTATGGCATAGAATACCCATGGCAAAAAGCAGATGCAATGGCATTACAGTTCCCCTCTGTCTGTGCTGGAGCCTGAAAGAGCTGAATTTTAATCAGGTTTGGTTCCAGCTTATCAACTTACCTCTGACTTGAAGCTTGTTAACTCTGCGTCAGACCTGAAGAAGGGCTTCAGGGTTTGAAAGCAGGTTTGGGGTTTCTAGCTCATCGCTTCTCTTTTGATAAGATGTCCTCCAAGGCTTGACTTCAGCATCCCCCCCTTGCCATCTTGCCTACCTGCAATGTGCTACCAGCTACAGTCCCGCGATGACAATTCTGCTCAGGCATTGCTGACGGTGATTTCACGCGACACGAGAATGCCACATATAACGTGCCAAAATATATTCTTTCCTTCTTAAAACTCTGAACCTGTCACTTCAGCTATCTTCCTGGGACTCCCCTTCCCCCATTAGTTGTGACTAGGATGTGTACAGCAAAACCACGGACAGATTTTTTCCTGACAGAGCAATGTGCTGGAGTTCAACTCTGTGGTCCAGGGATGCATATGGGGAATAGCCTCCTGGCTGGGTTTTCGTGGATATTTTTCTTTCCAACACACCTTTTTTAAGGAAAATTGGTTGCCCTGCAGGGCCTTGACACAGGGAGTCACCCAGGTGGAAGCACTTGTGGGGCTCAGTAGTATATCCGTATAGCTCCGCGTTAGGCACGTGGACTTTGCCATAGGGGCAGTGACTCAAAGCAAGAATGAACATCACTCCTAAATTAACACTGGATCTTGCAGAAGAAAAGGAACTGTTGCGTGGGGGCATGTGTGGGCATTACATGAGAGTGGATGGAGAGTCAAAGAAAAGTCATGTCAATGTGGTGCGTGCAGGGTGGAGTTCATTTCACCAAAAGCTGCCTGGTGACTTCCAAGCTAGTCACCAGTCACCTTTACAGCTACTGGGGGATGGTTCCTCCCGAAGGCAATCATCTGGCCCCTCTTCAGTGCCCAGTCTGGGATGGGAAAATCATACCCTTTCTGTTGACTTTTGAGAGAGTCCTTGATCACTAACTTTTAAATACCTTGGGTACATCAGATGAACTCCTCCTATGATGTCTCCTTAAGTTTTACTCAAGAACTGTTTTGGGAAAAGTCTTACTTCTAGTATTGCAGTAAGAAGTGCTGAGCCGGAGCCTGCTTTGCAGAAATTCTGTGTGTTGTTCCTAGGCACAAAATAAATCACGCTACTTTCAACACCAGGGACACAATCTAATTCCTGTTACATAAAGTTATTCAGGGGATTGTTTCAAACCTCATATCTGCTGAAAGTATATGTGATTCCCTGTTGGGTGCCAAAGTGTTTGACGGTGAGTTCTTCCCTTAGGAAAACCAGTGCCATCCAGGACAGTTTCATCAGGCGAACAGAAGGCAGATGTTCAGACAATGAGACATGGCTGGCAGAGCTGCACTGTGCTGGAGCAGTTTGTGCTGGAGTCATGTAATCTACTTGGAAAGAAAATCATTGTCTCCTTTAATTGATTTCAACAGAAATAGACTTAGCACTTTTTTTACGTAGTCATCACTCGGAAGGTTTGACACTTCATTATAAACAAAATACACTCCTTGCTCAAGAAAATGGATGTTCTCACTGTCAAAAATAGAGAGACAGAATTGTTCTTTCATCAGGTCTGCTCTTCGAAATATGCATACATGTATGTGGATGCACACAAACACACGTGGTTGTGCTGCATTGTCCCTCAGCAAGCACTTAGATATAGTCCGTAGACTGCAAAGCAATTTAGACGTTCAAAAGGCTAATAAATTAATAATGGTATTGAGCACAAAAGGTTAGTTCCACATGACAGGGAAGACAAAGTCATGCTGAAGTGGGAAAATAATGTTTTCTCACTCCCAAATAACATTTAGAGGCTTGGCATGTTGAATGACCTACTTAAGGCATCTGCTCAGCGTGCTGTTATCAGCTCTGGATTTTTGTTTTCTTTTTTGTGTAAGGTAGCTTAGCCATCATGTTGCATTTAAGAGCCCATAAATTGAGCGTGCCTCCTAGCTTTTCAACCTGCAGTCAGCTCTCCTGCCCAGCCTCGCGAGGTGACTTTTAATTCGTAATTGCAAAGTATTGCAGCGTATCGTCTTTCGTGCTCTGAAATCTTTATGGCACATCTAACATCACTGTTGCACACTCCAAGGCAGAACCAGGACTTTGAACTTTTTTTCCAAACAGGAAAAAATAATTAATCTGGAAAGATATTCTTTAAAATCACAGTGAGATTACATAGCTGCCTCCGAGGACTGAAAGTGGTGTTTAGCATGAGTCTTCAAAGAGTTAATTACTGCCTTCTTATGTTGGAAGAGAATATTAATAATGTCTAATTCATTAAGTGCCTTTCAAGATTTCACACAGCTGGAGGAGGGCATCTCTGCATTTTAAGCCATGGAGCTTGGCATGAGGAGGGGAGACAAGACAGATTTCTAGGGGGCTCAAACCTGTATAAATAGATCTACATTTTATTGATTGTGGAAATTCAGGAAGGAAGGCCCACATCAAGCTACCAAATGTATTCCCACGGAAAACAAGTGTTGAGATTATATGTTTTTAGAGCGTTTTTTTTCCTTTTTCTCAACATTGCTTTAATTTGCACCACCTACGGCACCATCATTAGCCACCAGCTAACTGCTAGACCAACACGGTCTAGACAAGTGCAAGAAAAAAAATCAAACGGAAATTTTGGTCCTCCTGAAATCACAGCTAAAATTCTCCTGTGCTTCAGTAAAGCAAAGATTTCCCCCGCAGCTTTTAAGGTACACAGTCACACACTGCTGTTTTCTTCCATGAGCAAAATGAGCTGTGTTAAAGAACCAAGTCAGGAGCAGCCAGGGAAGAGGACGCTTGTCCGTGCAGGACCTCTGGTGCACTTGCTCCTGGAGGGTGTGCTGGAGAATGAGCCAAGGAGATGTGAGGCGAAATGAGAGCCTTTAAGGCAGTGAAATACCATCCGGAGAACCTTGTTTCTTTTCCCTGCGATGCTCTTAAAACCAGGGACAACACTGTGGGCGATTGATGTTATCTCATTCCTTCAGCACAGTGTGAATCTCAGAGGCTTTTAGCGGGTGAGGCTATCAGACTGTCTTAACACACATGCCCTGCTTTTCTTTCTATTTCAGATTAGAATAATTTCTTTTTAAATTGGCTTTCTATTTTTGCTTGAGGGATTAGAGAATCGCATCTTGTTTCTTGAGTGAATCACTCATCATTTGTGTGTCACATAGTTTTTAGAAAAGCTTTATTTTCATTTGAATTCTGCGTTCTTGTCTCCTAAAAGTGAAGGTTGTACCAAGGCTCATTCAGGATCCCCCCTTTTCATTTTAAAGACGCTCCAAATGGCATACTGTATTGGCAGGCGTCCTGATGCGGAAGCAATGTAAGAAGCAGAAAGCGTTGCTCTGCGTATTGGCCCGTACTCTGAAGGTTGCACGTGTTCTGGTGGACCTGAGGACTTTCTCAGGTTTTGAGCTCTGAAAGCCATTCGCAATTACGGCAGCTTAATTCAGAGCTGTTTGCACTTTGCCAGCTGGTGCTCACGCTTAGTCCTCGTCAGTGGTGGGGAGTAACTTGCTCACACAGGAAGGGATCAAACAATCGTCCTTGGGTGACTCTGACAAACAGAAAGCCGTGGGGTGACTGGCGCAGGATGTGCTGAGCACATCCTCTGTCCAGTGGTCCATCTGCACCGGCAGGTCCATCATCCATTTTCACTTTTTTTCAGTCTATTATTGGGAGCTTTCTCCATGTGGGACAGCAATGATGCCAAAACCTATCTGGGAAAAACAAGTTTTTCCATCATTATTAATGAAGTGAAGCAGCAGAAAAAAACCATGGTGCTTAGAGAGCTGCTCTGACTAATAATGGAGCTCAGTGGGGGCTTCAGTGGTGTCCTGGACTTCTGTCCTGTGGTAGGGAATGTGCCCACCCCCATGCCGGTACTCAGTCCTCATTCATGTCTCACTCTTGATACTTTCCTTGGGCACCTGCAGCTTATTCCTCTGCTGGTTTGAGCCAGTGGCAAGGGTCCCAGGGAGTGCAGGATCAAACCTCTGGAAAGTCAGATCCAACAGATCAATTTCTATCATGGCTCATATGGCCAGCAGTCTTTTGGCATGCCTTAACTCAGATTTTGTTTGTAACTCATTGGCATGCTTAAGCCTATTGAAAATTAATTTGATCAACTTGATGGCAACATGTATGCTATGTTTCCTTTCCCTGCCTGTGTCTTTTCGAGGACTCGAAGCATCTACAGATTAATAGATCCTGCTGCTTGCTGCTCCTACCTGAGGCAAGGGGACACAGAGGGATTCCCCAGTGTGTGATGGTGACACCCCTCTTCTCTTCTCCAGGGCAAAATACAGAGTGACATCAGTCACAGCTCCGAACTCTGCTGCCCATGACATTGTGTTTGGGTGTTCACAGCTCTTGCTTCACTACTGCAGTAACAGGCAACTCTCTTGTGACCACGGCAAAGGGCACCTTTCTCAGCTGCCTAAGCCAAAGATCTCGCGTCTTACTGTCTCCTCATGTGTAACTCCAACAAAATTAATGCACCTCATTCATTTTTATTTGTGTGTGTGTGTGTGTGTGTATCTCTTTTTTCGTCAATAAGGCCAGCTCAGTTTGGGCATAAGGGGGAAATTTACCTCCTCATGCTATCAAGGCTTGCAGAACAGCCTTGCCTTTAATTTCACCACTTTGCTTTCTTCATTTCCATGTGAGAAGGGAAAGGTTGTTTTACCTTGTCTAAGGATGCTTCTGCCCTTTCCAGTCCCTCTCTGGTCCTTTTGTATGAATGTGTTGTCCCAGAAGATGAAGTCCTATAGCTGTAGTTTAGCTGTAGCAATAGTTTATCATGATTACAGAGCAAATAAGTTATACCCTCAAAAATCAATATGGTTTTATTTGGTTCACATCGTAGCAGCCTCTGCAGCCTCTGTTATGCTTGAGGAAGCTTTCACTTAAGACAAATTTTTTATTCATTTTTATTGTTTGGCTTCATTGCATTCACAGCTATCTCTGGAGATGTTAATATTCCATTGCAATATTTCCTGAAGGACTGTTTTGCTGATTTAGACCTAGTACCGCCTGTGATGGTGTCTAGACTTGTATATTGAATATGCACAGGACGGAAGAGCCCACTTCAAAAATTCAAAACAACGTGGCCTCATCCAAAATGCCACTTCACAGTGGTCCCTGGCTGGTCCATGCCTGGGAATTTGTTGAGAAACTGCTAATGGGTCTGGGCCAAACCCTTGTGAGGAATGGAGCAATTCCTTGTGTGTTTGTGTCTGTGTGATTACAGACAGCCCAGCACAGTCCATGCTACACCTTCTGCCATCAGAGACCCATGCGACTCCTTCTAAGGGAGGATTACAGATCAGAGAATAGAGGTTTTTTCTGCAGCTCTTCCCTCCCATCTCCTGGTCCCCTGAACAATTCCTCATGTCTTTGCTCCTCTTCGGGGGCATGGGGATTTTTGAGTTTGAGGCAGTCAAAGCAAGGAAGTTGGTCCTTGGAGGACAGTGCATGACTTTGATAGGTAGAAGAGAAGCATAAAAATTCAAAGAGAAAGCTGTGGCAACATATTAACTTCACCCCTCTGTGCCTCTCTCCCAGACGGCATGGGACAGCTGTCCGAGCAGAGCAGTTGCTGTAGAAGCTGTTGGTGGTTTTGCTTTCTCACTTTTTTTTTTTTTTTTGGTAGCTACGAACCTGGCTTTTTTCTGCGTACCTCACTCCCTTCCTTCTCCTTTTTTGCCACTTCATCATCTCCCTTATGATGGTCTCTTCTGGGCACCCTCCAGGTGATATGACTGTGGGAAACTGGGGGTATGGAAGCAATTGGACCTCTGAACCCCTCCCTGGAGGCACAGAGGTTTTCTTTCCTTTGACAAGCACAGTCCCTTGGCTGGGACTGTGTTCATGGATGGGTGCAGAAGTGGATGATAAACGTGAAATCTCTTGAATGGGTCCAGAGGAGGGCAACAAAGCTGGTGAAAGGGCTGGAAGGAATGTCCTGTGAGGACTGGCTAAGGACTTTGGGCTTGTCTAGTCTGGAGAAAAGGAGACTGAGGGGCAAACTCTCTATAACTTCATGAGGAGGGGAAGTGGAGAGGGAAGTGCTGATCTCTTCTCCCTGGTATCCAGAGATAAAATACATAGGAATGCTTCAGACCTCCATCACGGGAGGTTTAGACTGGACACTGAGAAGCATTTCTTCACCAACAGTGTGATCAAGCACCAGAACAGGCTTCCTAGAGAGGTGACCATTCCCATCAGTGCTTTAAGAGGCATTTAGATAATGCCCTTAATAACATGCTTTATCTCTTGGTCAACCCTGAAGTGGTTAGACAGTTGGACTGTATGATCACTGTAAGCCCTTTCCAACTGAAAATTCCTCTCCTCTCCTCTCCTCTCCTCTCCTCTCCTCTCCTCCTCTTCTTTCCTCGCCACCTCAAGTACTTGGCTATCCTAGTGAGTATTTAAATACTTATCTGAAAAACAGGGCACTGTGTATCCCACAGCATCTCTTTGGGAGGCCTTTGGAATAGCATGGATTCATGGCACAGTCTTGATAATATATTTTGCCTTTAGACTGCAGGCAGTAGCTAACGCACTATCATCTTTAATAGTAGTTCAGAGCCACATTAATCCCACAGGGTACCAGCAGGACCCTATTCTGTTCTGAATATAATCTCTAAATTAAGTACCCTCCTCAGACATCTTGGCCATCCTTCTGTAGGAGCAAGAGGCAAAGCACTATCAGCTCTGTTAAAAGAAGGCCTGAGCCCAATTCTAATAATCCTTTGGCATTACAGAGGTAGACTTTATTGTTTCCTGAATGTGTAGTTCTCTGCCTAAATCTAAAGCAAAAGGACATTTGATCTTGTTTGTCAGGCCATTTTTTTACCGTTGGTTTTTGCAATGCAAACTGAGTGATTTATTTGTGTGTGGAAAGATCATTAAACAGGAAATGTCAGGGATGGGCAGCACCCATAGGAAACCAGAAGTGTAAACCATCTACATTAGAGCAAAGATTCAGATTGACGATGATTTGCTATGTGCTTTTTGTGAATGAATACCATTTTCTTGTTTAGAAAGCTCTCATAATTAAGAGACTCTCCTTAGTTGACTCAGAAAGCCTTCTAGAGGCTGTCTGCTAATATTGATTCAGGGCAGTGTTGCTGGCACAGGACTTGAATGATGATAAAAAAATAAATCTAATGTTTACTATTTTTAATCTTGCAAATATTAACAAATAAGTATTTTCTGTTCACCTCCCCTCATCGATTAAAACTGATGCTTTTAATTTCTTCCAGCTGCTAAGGAAGGGGAGGGAATGTGCATGCTGCAATGGGATGCAACATTGCCGTTTCATTTTTGATTGCCAGTTAAGAAGGTTTTTATCATCAGCCCCCGCTGTGTTTCGATGTGATGAACACGGGCAGCAGCAGACCCGAGTGGATCATCGTCCCTCTCCCTGAGCCCCTCTCCTGGGCTGTTACTTTGCCAGGCTCGGCTCTGCGGCCGGCTGTCTTTTTGGGCAGGCGTCCTAACAAAGCTGATCTCCCCATAGCTTTATGTGATTCCTCTGGTGCCTAATAAGCCATGGGAGTATTATTAATGCATTTGTGTTACCTCTGAGAGCAGCCAATTTATTTTGTGATGCTAGCAATGCGCCCAGGAGCTGCCGCTGCTGCAAGTGGTTCCCTGCCTGTGGGCCACCTCCGTATGTAGAACTGTACCTAATCCTGAGGCCGCCGGCATCCTATCAGGTGGGATTTGTGCAGAAAGTGGGGAAAGGGGTCTGTTCTGTTATCTCACACCCCTCCAAACAATTAGCCCAGAGCAATGGATTTCTTCTTGCACGGGCTGCTGAGCCTAATGACCATGTACATCTACAACTTTTCCAACACAATAACCACTAAAAAAAGGGGAAGTGTTACAAAGCTGAAATGATTAATTCGAAGTGCTCTGGTTGCTTCTGCTGTTGCTTCCTGGAGCCGAACGCCAGACATTTTAGTAAGAAGGCACAGCATGACTTGCAGGTATAAAAATGAGTTTCTACACCCAAGTTCTCACTCCCCGCACCTTACTTCTGCAAGACTGGGAATGCCAGTGGCCATGCACCCAAAACCATGGCTGGGGAAAGAGCACTTCTGCCTCTTCATTAGGATCATATGAATGGTTTCCCATAGGCTTCACAAGGACCAGACAGAGCTTTAGCATTCACCCAAGTGGGAGTTTTCTGGTTCTGCCCAAAAAATGGGATCCATTTTGTCCAATCTAGAAATGACTGGTAACAATTTCATAGCTGTTTTGGATTGGAGAGAGAGAGCACTGATTTTATTCTTGCCTTGTCCTCCCCGAAGAGGTTTTTGCCTTGGCTTGCGCAAAAAGGCTCCTCACCAGTTACATGCTATAAGCCTGTAAAATGCAAAATGAAACTTCCTGCATAAGGTCTTTTCTGTGCAGGTATAAATCCATCCATCTATTGTTTTGAAGCACACACTTTACAGATGCAGTAATACCCAAATATGCTGGTTCAGCATGTGATAATCATTGCAGCCGTGCAAATCCTAGATTTACCTTACTTTGAATGCTATTTTTGGGCTGCCTTCTGCAAGCAGAGAAACGGTGCATGTAGGAAAGTATTAAATTGTACACAAAATGCGAGAGAAAAACTTTGTGGGGAAGTTTGCATGAATCCTACTAGTTATAGTTAAAAATAAAACCCAGCCTGTCACTTCCAACTTAGTGATGGCTGATTGACTGTGTCTTTTTTAATTGTCAGCCAGTTGCTGTGATTAGCAAGCTGCCTCAGCTTAGGTCCTATGCAAAGGAAGTCTGGAAGAGCAATTTTTTGAGTAGCTGATTTACATATATGCCAGGGGTGGGCATAGCTGTCAGGAGGGACAGGGGGATTCTGGGAAGCGCCAGAACTAAGCTGAGCCCCCCGTTATTGCACTTTTGAGCAAGTTGCTGAAAGGCAAAAAATCTTACACGTGTTTAGGAAGGAATGTATATTATTAATCCATGGGTTTTCCTCATATTTTTACTTCGCAGTTTTCACAGCCCTTAGTCTTAATTTGTGTCCCTTCAGAAAGATAACAAAAAACATAATGTANCCTTCTCAGTTTTCACAGCCTTAATTTTCAGTTTTCACAGTCTTAATTTGTGTCCCTTCCTAAAGATAACAAAAAACATAATGTAGTTTTCAGATGTAAGTTACTGTTTAAAAAAAAGGGAGCGTGGTGTAAGCTATTATAAAAGTCTGTAATTCTCTTAACTCCATTAATTAAACTGTCAGTGATCTTTTGAACTTTGGTACCTCCCCTCAGACTTTTAGATGAATTTCAGATTATTTTAGTAGTACTCCACAAAGCTGTCTCAGCTGCCAAAAAGATTTTGTATAGTGCTTCCTATCTAAATATTTCCATCAGTCACTGTATCTCCAGAGCAGGGGGACTTACCTCTCTGTGCTGTGTGAGTACACATCCCTTTTGGAAACAGTCGGTTGTCCTCTCTTTTTTGATTACAGACAGCACGCCTGTTACCACATGAACCAGCCTTGGCTTTTTCTTTGGGCCCAAAACACTTTGTACTCCCCTGAAAATGTGAAAATGGGGACCTAAGCAACCAGCAGATGACAGCAGCAAAGAGACTGGTCAACTGAAATGCCGCAGTTTTATTAAGATTACCTTTGCTTTTGCATTTGTGCCCATCACTTGCCCCTCAGTGCACAGAAATCCAGTTTTCCTTCTCTATGTTCCTGACCAGAGCATCTCTTGGCATCTCAGCACTTAATTTCTCCGTCTAGCCTTACTTTTGTCACTGATTCTGCCTTGCTTGACTGCCTGCCATTGTAATGAATTTCCATCTCCCTCATGCGTCTAAGGCAAATCCATTTTTAAATGGAACAGTTGTTGGTAGTTCAGAGCAGCTCAATTATGAATGACCCCGATCCTTCTCCCAGGCTGTATTAGCCCTCCTGGCAAAGAATGCTACAGCAGAAATGTAAATGGATGAACTGAATCATGCATGTTTCTCATGTGTTATTAATTGTTCCTGTTTCCATTTCTTAAAGGACTTAGCCAATAACCTCAAGATGTTCTACAAAAGTACATGAATAATAATTTACAAGCTCAACGCAGACGTGCATTAATATACCAAACAGATGCCTGATTGATCCACGTGAACCATCAGCCATAACTTAAAATATTCGTCAGAAAGCTTGAACCAAGGCACTGTTTGGCTTGTAGTCCATCAATAACGTGTCCTGTGAAGAACTTCCTCCCAGATCAGTTGTACTCAAATTTAGTCCAGTGTGTCAGATAGCTGCTAGTAGGATAGATACGGATTTTGCCGGGACAGAGATTGACCTTGCAAAATCCCCAGCAGCTGCCTTTAACCTTGCTAGCCTTCTTGTGGCAGATGCTCTTGGTGCAGGGATCACCCCTGCCCCATGGGTGGAACATCTGGCACAGTTGCACATCTGTAGGCATCCTCTAGCATCTAATGTGGGTGCCAGACCCCACTGAGAAGAGTAATAGAATCATAGGATGGGTTGGGTTGGAAGGGACCTTAAAGATCGTTTCAACCCCCCAGCCCTGGGCAGGGACACCTCCCACTAAACCAGGCTCCTCAAAGCCCCATCCAACCTGGTCTTGAACTCCTCCAGGGATGGGGCATCCACAGCTTTTCTGGGCAGCCTGTTCCAGTGTCTCATCACCCTCAGAGTAAAGAATTTCTTCCTAATACCTACCCTCTTTCAGTTTAAACTATTACCCCTCATCCTATCGCTACACTCCCTGATAAAGAGTCCCTCCCCAGCTTTCCTGCAGGCCCCCTTTAGGTACTGGAAGGATGCTATAAGGTCTCCCTGGAGCCTTTTCTTCTCCAGGCTGAACAACCCCAACTCTCTCAGCCTTTCTTCGTAGGAGAAGTGCTCTAACCCTCTGATCATCTTTATGGCCCTCCTCTGGACTCACTCCAACAGGTCCATGTCCTGGTTGGGGGCACCAGAGCTGGACACAGTACTCCAGGTGGGGTCTCAAGAGAGCAAACTATACAGGGGAAACCACCTCCCTCAACCTGCTGGCCATGCTTCTTTTGATGCAGCCCAGGATGTGGTTGTTTTTCTGGGCTGCACATTGCCAGCTCATGTTGAGCTTCTCATCCGCCGCCACCACCCCCAAGTCCTTCTCCTCAGGGCTGCTCTCAAGCCATTCTCTGCCCAGTCTGTATTTGTGCTTATTTGAGTCAAGCTCCTAGAAGTGCCTGGACAAGGCCTTCCTGGGAGAAGGTGACTGAAGAACCGGTATCTCATTTGGGAGACTTAGGGTTAGGTGGATTATTCAGACACCTGGGGGAAAAAAAAAACAAACGAGAGAAAAACCAGAGAGGATGCTTTAGCCAAAGTCTCAGAGGTCAAAAGGACCACTGGGAAGTGAATACAGCATCTGAGATGGAAAGGTAACAGAGCCAGAGGTAGAGATCTGTACCGCTTCTGTCCGGTATCTCTCTGCATCCTTTCAGCAGCATTTATCCTGTAGCAGCTGGTGTTTTGTTAATTGTGTGTGCCCAGGGAGTGGTAGAAAGGATACAAACAGTGTGTAAACAGGGTGCAGCATAGTCACAAATGGGGAAATATA
The DNA here is from genome assembly GCA_013400135.1 of Rhinoptilus africanus. Classification (NCBI taxonomy): domain Eukaryota; kingdom Metazoa; phylum Chordata; class Aves; order Charadriiformes; family Glareolidae; genus Rhinoptilus; species Rhinoptilus africanus. The sequence goes on from VXBO01013206.1 coordinate 179,773, forward strand.
GAATCATCAATGTTATCGATTGCAAAGACCTGTTATTTGTGCGGTTAGAGGGTTTTCTTACTAGCCCCAGCCAGGGAGAGGGGACAAATCAACTGAACTGACTCCAATTTTACATGAGGAGGTCATTTCTGATAATTTTTAAAGCCAGATTTGCCAAAGTATACAATACTGAGGATTACAAACTAATTTGTTTGGGTCTGGAGCAATGAGATAAGCTAAGGCTGCAAAAACAGCATGCTCAGCCCCTAAGGAACATCCTGTGGCAGTGCCTTAATACATGGGTAGGAACATAAAACAGCGCTAATGGGCTTTGTAGAGATCTACATCTGGAAAAGAGGTGATGGCTGTGATATAGCTACTAGGGAAGATCACTAAGAATCACATGAAAAAAACTGAAGGACCTTTTCCCCAAGAATAGACTAAATGCTGGGACACAGTAGAATGATACCCACGACTAGGATATAGCCAAATCACTAAAATCCTCCCAATCAGAGCCTTTGCTTATTGCCATGAAAGCCCAGGGACTGATTTAATGCAGTCAGCATGTAAATGGAAAGGAAATGGCTCTTCACCACACCATCTGTTTCTCCCATCCCCATAACCCCACTAGTTAACTCTTCTGTGCTGTCTCTCTTGCTGATACCCTTCCAACAGAAATACAAAGCTCTGCAGTCACCACTTGCCAAGTTCTCCATTCGCATCTTCTGAGGTTAGAAAAAACATCTGATGGTCCCTCTGGGGACAGGCAGAGCACTTCATCCTCCCTGGGTGTTTGTCACGTAGGCAACCTGCTGGTTTTGCCTGCAAGAGGCTCTGATAGGACTATCATAAGCACCTTCATTTCTGCACAAGTAACCTTCAGGGCAGAGCATGCTTCTCTTTGTGTTGAAGTTTCACGTGGCTGATGCAGTATTCCCATGCTGTTGTAGGAAGCTCACTAGTTGGTGGATAACTCTCCTGAGTTATCTCCTGAGTTATAAGCTCTTCGGGCTGTAGGTGATTTTCCTTGACTTTTTGCCCCAGAAAGGAAGAGCTCTTCACTGGTGAAAGTTCAAGTACAAGGAAACATTAGCAACATCATTGAAATGGGATCTTTGCTCTCTAAAATTTTTTTATTTGATTATGCCATAAATAGAAGGCTCCTGCTCTGCTGACAGTTACAGATGCCTCTAAAAACTGTAATTCTTTCAATCTGAGCTCAAGCACCCTCAATGTCAGCCCTACACCAGCCAGTTTTGGCAAAAGGGAAATGCTTGGGTGAAAGTAGCGCATCTTATGTCTTGGGTCTTTTCTTCTCCTCAAGGGTTTCCTCCCCACTGAAGCACTGGCTGTGATGATATTAAAGGCAATTAGAGTATGTTTCAACAGCCAGCACTCCTTACTCACTCACTGCCAACTGAGGGTTCTCAGCTGGGAAAATTTTAGCTATTGCTGGTCAGATGTTTCACTTGAAGAATCCCAGGGATACTTGTTAAGATTATTTCACAGAGCTTTCTGTAGTTAAATGAAGTAGATATTAAAAATTTAAATAACCTTTTGGTCTTTTTTCCTGTTAAATTGGGATTTCCCAAGGGCTTAAATGAGTTATTTCGTGTCTGTGATGCAGTGGGCTGTCCCTGTCTTTCAGTCAGTGAATGCTCTGCTAGAGGCGTTCATTTTTTCCGAGTCTTGATCTCTGTTTAAAAGAACTGCCAGGTCACAGTGCCGCTGGATTTCATTCTGGCAAGTCTAAGGTGAGAAGTAGAGGTGTGAATTGCTGAATTGCCCCAGCGTATTGTCCCTTGCAGCATCGCTGAGGCTTTGTTTGCAGGGTATCCCATGGGAAGAGTAAGCATGAGGATACATCCGGTGGTAATTTGAGATTGGGTTTCATCCAAAAGATCTGTAGGAAGGGAGTGAGCACTGTCAGCACTTACCTGGATTTGATCCAGGCAGGTTCAGTCTTCTCTGATATGGCAATAGGCTGTATCTGTGGGTCAAGAAGTAAAATAAGTAATCCAAGGTAACTTTGGCATGGCTGGCTGGCTGGCTGTAAAAAATCAACAAGCTTTCAGTTGCAGAACACTTTTTCAGGTCGGAAGACTTGAGATTAAATTTCAGGCACTTTACAGTCTGGTACAGTAATATTTGAGGGAAAAAAAACCCCACCAACCATAATGATTCCATTTAATTTAAATTTCCAGTTAAAGTAGAGAAGAGAGAATAATTCATTTTGGGAACAATTTGCAATTCTTTTGCTGATGTGTTACTTTGCAAATGGAGAGTCTCTTTTAGGCATTTATTGAGACCATTTGGTCTTCAGACAGAAATCCATAAGAGGCAAAAAAAAATTGGAGAACAAACCACTAATTCTGTAAATCCTCTGGGCCCATGTTCTATGTGGCTTTGTGTTAGGGATATGCAAAAATACTGGGTCTGTAACAAGTCAGGCTGTCCAGAACCCAAATAAGTTTTTCCATATTTTTCATTGGAGCATAACAAAACCTTCTGAAAATTTTTGCTAAATATACAGAGATAGTCCTGCCTACCTCTCCACCCCTCTTCCAACATAAACCTGAACAGCACTAAAGTTGTCCTGGTCTGGACTTAATTTCACCAATTAATTTCTGCAATTACAGTTAAGCGCTTCCAACTATTTGAAATCCAGGTTTACATTTCCCTGACTGGGCAGTAGTGAAGAGAAACTCCATTATTACCATTATTATATTAATAATTTTATTTTCCTTTAATATAGCTCTTTATATATTTTTTTTTTTGCAGTTTTTCTGTTCTTACTAAGGAAACCTTTGTTCCATCCCTCATTTGTCCCCTAAGCAGCTCAGTGACCCTGAGCAAGTGATCTGTGACCTCTCTGCACCCTGGTTTTGGCATCTGTCAAGAGGCAGCAACATGAACCCTGCTTTCTCTGATACAGGGAAAGAAGAGTAGTAGATTAGCACTGCATATTATTATTGATGATTTTCTGTTCCGAGTGAAATCAGGCTGAAGAGCAGCTTGAAAAGTCTTTTGGCAATTTTCCCCATCCCAGAGAGGACCGTTTCTGTAGGCTGCCCCAAGCTCAAACCACCCCGCTGTCATCTGGAGGCTTTGAACTATCTTTCTCCATTATGCTCAGAAACATGTCGCTCTTAGGAGATACTGCACTGGGCAAAACGAAGGCTGCTTTCTTTGAGGAGTTTATTTTTTAAATCATCTGTAATAAAATGCACAGACCGTAACTCATTTGCACCACAGCAAGGCCTGAATCAATTGACAGTGCTGCTTGACAATCAATCGTCAGTGCATTGGCCTAATGACATTCATTAAGCCAATGCCAATAGCAGATATTGATCTGATGGCCGGTATAAGCTTTCAAGGACCAGACCTGCCTGATCTAGCTGGAAACTGTCCTGTTGGAGGGGCACTGTCTCGCGGTGAGCGTGCCACCCCCAGCTGGGCTAGAAGCCAACGGGAAGCTCCCTTCAACTCCTGAAGTTTCTAATGGTGATGTGCTGGCAGGATTGGTGGTGGCAACATGGTCTACGTGCAACACTTGGTGGTATGTGTCACCAGCTATTTATGTCAGTGTGGAGTCCTAAGAGTCATGGGATGGTTTTGTTGTGGTGGGTGGAGGCCATTTTGCTGGGGGTCTCCTCCACATCCAGTGGAAGACCTTGGGTCAACCAAGCTTGGGTTTTAGCTTTCTGAAAGGCTCCTTTTCCCCCCGGGTCTCAAAATCCACCACAGTCCTTATAAGAACCTCAGCTTCCCTTCCTGCAGGAGGTCTGTGCTATACAGAGCAAGAAACATCTGCAAGATGAAAGGAAAGAAAGTCCACCAAGAGTGTTAGAAATCTGCTCTTCTCTCTGCCCCGGTACCAGGCAAAGAAGTAGGAGAAATACCTCCCTTGGCCTTTGTTCCCTCTGGTAACTCCTTCAGTAAGGAAGGGAAGGGGAAGGTGGGGGGGGGAGGAGAGAAGAAGGGGAAGGGGAAAGGGAAGAGGAAGGGAAAAGAGAAGGAGAAGGAGAAGGAGAAGGGGAAGGGGAAGGAGAAGAGGAAGGGGAAGGAGAAGGAGAAGAAGGAGNAGGAGAAGGAGAAGGAGAAGGAGAAGGAGAGATGAATACTTGACACTCTCTATTGAGAGCACATCTGCAAGGAGAGATTGCTAGAAAGAGGCAGAGAACAGGGGAAACCATTTAGTTTGCTCACTCCCCAAATGACCTACCCAAGCTAGACTTGTTTACCTGAAAGAGTTGTTATGGAGTAAAGGAAGGCATGAGTTTAAAATCCCTAAGTGGATAAACCTAACCAGTGAGAGGGAACGCGGGTCCTCGTGAGACATTACTCAGTAATAGTTACACTGCAATGGTTATTCCAGAATTGTTGTCGGCTCAATTTCCCCGTGTTTAACCATCTCTGTGTTGTATACAGAAAACAACTTAGGCCGTGATTCAAAAAGTATTTCAGATCTCCAGTCCAATTTAGTATTTTTATTGTGTTCAGTATAAGATTGAGGGTCTTGAAAAGGAATTGGGAGGCTAAAGCTGGGTTTCATTGCCCCCGTAGGAGGGACTATGTCTGTTTGGATCGTGATCGCAGTTCAGGCTCTTCTGAGGCCACACAAATCAATATTCCTGTCTGCAACATACTGATCCTACACTAGGCCAACCAGCCATAGGCCGTGGATGAAAAATACCATAAATCATAAATAAAGTGGCCTTGCTGGTTTATTGTTTAAAATAACTTTGTAAGTAGAAGGTGCCTTTTGCTGTCTTTGATAGTATTGGAGAAACAAATCTGAATCTGGATGTTCTGTGACGTGCTGAGGCATCTGCTGTTTGATTAAAGCAAAGAAAACAGAAAAAAGTGAGGGCAAAGCAGCAAAAGGAGTGATAAGCTTCAATTACAGAGTCTTGTTTAAAAACCACTGCAAAACTCCCCACTTGCGAAGGTGCGCATTGCCTTTCTTCAGCATCCCTTTCCAAGCAGAAACATGGAGCCCAGCAGGCATCAGGTATAACAGCTGAGCCTGCAGCAGCAGAAACCCCATGCATTGTTTTCCCATGGGGTACAAAGAGAAGGAGGCACCTCTAAGTGCCAAAAGTATGGGCAGGAGGTGCTCAGGTCAGGGTGACTGGAAGAACGGAAGAGCTCCTGAGTCGGGAGACTGAACTGCTCACAAAAAAGTGCTCATGGTTGGTGTAAATGTGTGCAATTGTGCAAACAGAGTAAGAGGCTTTGGCATTTCTTTTGGCAGTCTGACTCAGCACGTGCTTAGTTTAACACGTAATCACACCGTTTTGAAAAATCAGTACCCACCAGTAAAGCTGAGTGATGTGACTGATCCTTCCTTGCAAAGCAGGTTCCAATGCCATGCTTAATCAAGGTTTGACTGATGTATCAGAGCATCAGGAAAGGACTTTAAGTAGTACATCTGCTGTGCACTGCCCTAGATGTCTCAGTGCCGCAGAGCCATAGGCCCTTAATCTTGAGTTGCAATCCTAAATACACCTGTGTGGGTTTTTTATGGCTGGTTTTCTTTTTTTTTTAATGAAGTGTCTCAGTTTTGGCAATAGGCCAAAACAGTGGCTCCTCTCTGCAATCAGCCATGGATCCTAGTCTCTCAGTTGTAAATAGTTAGCAGTGATAGAGGGATTTCCAATTAATTGCAGAAATGAGGGCAGTGTTATTATCCTCTTTTACACCCGGAGAGATGGAGACATGAAGAGATAGTGTGATTTGCACAAGACTCCCCGCTTGGCCAAAGGTCAGGCCAGCAGAATAATCCATCCTCCTGAATCCCAGCCTGGTGCTGTGTGTGCTGGGCCATGATGCTCTCGGGATGTGACAGATGTGACTTGGATCCCTGCCTGCCTCTCTTCTCATTCTTCTTCAATCCAGACATGTTCTAAAGTAAAACAGGATGACTTCAGATCCATACCAAGTATGAAGTAGATGGGACAAACTCTCAACCACTTTCTTCTTAATATGCATGCTTGTTCGCAAATGCAGATCAGCCTAATTGACTGCCAGCATGCACAGATGTCTCTCTGCAAGAGTAGTCCGGTGCCATGCAAATTGATTGCAAACACAAAATGGAACCAGATTAAAATTTGACCTACAGTAACCAATTTCTGAAACACAGAGCAAGCAGGAACAAGGTGATGGAAGTTTTGGGCTCTGGGAAATCAGTTAATGGCTGTTACTGGGTTCTTCTGAAGGGTCTCTCTCTCCCTACGTGCCCCACTTTTTCTTTAGATGAGCAACTTGAGGGAGACAGATCTTTATTAAGTCATGATGAAAGGATTAACCCCTTTCTTGCACATAAAATGCCATTAAATTTCCCTTAAAAGGGCATTTTCAACATCATGGAAATAATTATCCCTTTCCTTGAAGTAACATCACTTTGTTACTGGGATTGGAAATCTTCACATCTTTTACAAGTCAATTCTATAATTGCTCAGGAGGAAACTACAAGAATACAGTTTCTCCAAAGCAAAAAATAAAATGTGCTTAGTAGCAAGCTTTTGCTTTTGCATGTTACTGTGCCTGTGAAGTCGGGATCAATGGAAGTTTGCAGAAAGGCTATTATTTACTGTTGCTTTCAACCAGCCAGCAGACTAACCTACAAAAATCTTCTTTTCCTCCAAAATCCAGCGTGAAAGACTGTTTAGTGAAACATTTCTATCCCGGAGATTAACTAATTGCTCAGCAGTCAGTCATTTTCACTGCACAGCCAAGGACAGCGCTTCCTTTCCCACACGCAGATGGAGCAACGGTTTAACACAAAACAGTTCCTGGGACAGGAGGATTAAGGAGAATTTACTGGAGAGCAATTAAAACTGTTGTTAGAGCAATTTGGTTTTGAGGCTGAATTTCACATCAAAGTAAAGCTACGAGGAGCGTACAGAGCAGAAGAACAATAAAGCCATCATTTCAGGCCATCTATCCTGCATCCTCAGAGTGCAGATTAATAAAGTGAGCTAAGAGGACATGGAGATCTACAGGAGTAAATTAGGTAAAGCAGCCTAAATGCAGCTTGCATTTGGAAGGAGATACCCTGGCTTCTGTCTCTCTTGGCTTTTGCTTTTTGTGGCTTCATCTCTCTTACTTTTCTGCCAGGTTTCTGGTCGCTGTCATATTTGGTAAAGGGCTTTTGACCCGTGTTTCTCAGTTGCAGAGACTCCTGCCGGTGCCGAACACCATGGTCAGAGGCTGCTCTCGTGCATGAGCCATACCGAAAAGCTGTTAATGGAAGCTGGGTCAGAGCCAGTGCTCCTTGTTGGCCCTTTGCTGGTTTTGCTTGGCTTGATGTTCCCATCCTAGCTGTCTACTCTTACCTCCTTGCCATGCCTTGACCTAGGAGGAGGCATTACTCTCCCCTGGGGTAAAAAGCTGGAATTGCATCTTGTGAACGATGCTGACATCGCCCTTTCTGTTTTGGAAGGGCAGGAAACCTGCAATGAAGCAGGTTTTCAAGGCAGGGAACTAGTCCAGGCACGGCGAGGCCATCCACAGTGCAGGGCAGCAGCTTCTTACATCCATCCCAAAGGAAGGTTTGCATTAACACTGGCTGTTCGGGTTCCTCTGGCTCTCTGTGGGGCTCACAGGCTGGGCTTTCAGATGAAGGACAAATTCAGATGGCCTGTGGCACTTCTATCAGACTGGTATGCATTTCACAGTTCTGCTAACCCCGGCCCCAGGGCTCCAGTTTCTGCCTAATTACAAACACAAGGGCTCGTAATTTCGAAGTCATGGGTTTCTGTCCACTCTTTCAATAGCTTAACCTTTTACATTTAAGCACATTTTAATTCATGTAAGTTAAAAGGAAGATTTTTTAGCATCTTGAAAGTTAATTTAAAAAAATTATTTAATATCTGAAAAAAATAAGATTGAAAACATTTTCACGGGCAAGCTTTAATAGCGAATCAAGTTCTCTGTGACCTGACTAGATTTAAAAAAACATTTCACATTTGGAGCAAGCCTCTTTACCAAAGGTTACACACGAGAAATTGGTCTTGACTGGCCTAGCCTTCAGAGTATCAAAAAAGGGGGTCCCAGACAGCTTTTTGACAGCTTTTGACAACTGAAGGCTCCTAGAGAGGGCTAGTCCTCAGAGAGTGAGGGATGAAGCATCCTGGGCTCGCCTGAGCACATCAGTGGGAAAGGCCTGGGAAGGGTTTGCTGGTTGTAACAGCCCTGTGCAGCGTGCAGTGCCAGCAGTGAGGGATGTGAGCAGGGTCCGCCCTGCAGCACCTGGGGGTGCGCGACATCCCTCAATGGGCAGAGGAGAACCTCATGAGGTTCAACAAAAGCAAGTGCAGGCTCCTGCCCCTTGGGAAGAAGAATGCTGGGCACCAGTACAGGTTAGGGGGGGACCTGCTGGGAAGTAGCTCTGAGGAGAAGGATCTGGGGGTCCTGGTAGACAGTAAATTATCCATGAGCCAGCAATGTGTCCTTGTTGCCAAAAAGGCCAATGGAATCCTGGGCTGCCCAGGGAAGAGTGTGGCCAGCAGGGCAAGGGAGGTCATTCTCCCCCTCTGCTCTGCACTGGTGAGACCACAACTGGAATACTGGGTCCAGTGCTGGGCTCCCCAGTTCAAGAGGGACAGGGAACTGCTGGAGCGAGTCCAGCGAAGGGCTACTGAGATAATTAAGGGATTGGAGCATCNCCACTCTGAAGATTCTGTGATTCCCTGACATTTGCAATGCAAAAGGGGGGTAGTACAGGACCAGCCACAGCCATCGCAGGTGGACTCCAGTTTCCTAGGAGCTGTAGGTAGACCAGCTCAGTTCCCCACCAACGGCTGGAGGATTTTCCCTGGGGAGCTGGGTAAGAACAGGAGGGCTTTGGCTTCCCTATTAGTGGTTCGTCTCATTGCTCCATGCAAACAGAAGTCCGTATTTTCACAAGCTCTCACTTGGACCCGTCACTCTGGCATGGTCTTCTACACAGTCGCTCGTCCTCCCTCTAGAGCTTTTAAAATAATAGTGTTTATCTGGAAGGACTGGCTGATCTCTGAGGCTGGATGGGGAATGCATCCCAGCCGGGAACTGGCAATACCCCAGCATGCTGGGAGGTGGGGGGAACAAAAATAGCATCAGATGAAGGGTACACTACACACACACACAGAGAAAAGCTTTGTGGGAAGGCTTTTTGCACAATCTGTACCAAACCCTGACATTTGCCCTGCTAGAGGCAGGGGTTTGGATACGTCTTAACCACCGTCACGTGGAGGATGTCTGCATCCAAGCGGCAGGCACAAAGCTCCCTGTACAGACACAGGAGACAAACAGGCATTTCAGGGTCCAGCTTGTCTGACCTGTTTAACGTCTAGCTGCAGGTGAAATAACTCACTCCCTCCAAGCGCCCTTTTCTCTCCCTGGGCTGTGCAGGACTCCCGGAGGATGTGTTCAGATGCAGCCACAGCCTTCCGTAGGTGAACCCTGTTCGGAGTGGCCGTGCTCTGGAAATCGGGTATATTTCATAGGTTGTTCTCAGAAGCGGGAAAACAGCACGCTCGTCTGAGCACCGCATGGATTGGGGTGTCCCATGTCTAAATCCTGGATCTGACACAAATTTGCCTCCCTCATTAGCATGAGAAAAAATGGCAGTAAGTTTTCTACAATGCACTCTGAGATGTGAAAATTAATAGTATTTTTTGCAAACATCTTTACAGACGTTTGGTTTATGTTGTGCAGCTTGGCCATGAATTAAGCTTTTCTTATTATTTTCAGTTGTATTTGCTGGGTGATTTTTAGCATTGGTCCCAAAGAAAATGAGGTGTATGTGACTGCAGTATTTGTCTGATAGTGGTTATATGATCAAAAAGCTTTAAAATCCATTTGCCATCTTCAGCTAAGCTTGAATCATTTCGGGCCAAGGAGGCAATGGAAGACAGCTCTCCTATTTCCAAAAAAGGACCTGTATGAAAGGGTGCAAAGACCAGCACACTGACCCTTTTTATGGGAATTAACCATTCCTGTAGGATGTGAAACAGATCAAATCCCTCTGGTGGGGTCTGAAGGTTGGTGAAGGAGCTGCTCTGCTCTGCCAGCTGCAAATTTGCTGGGAACAGCCAGCTCTTCCGTGTGGTCCAAGGAACGATGCGTTTCCCTAACACACTGCCTCTGTGGCTGCAGCGCGCTTGGAAAGTTCCCCCTCACTCCATCCACTCATCCCACTCACTCCATTTGCAGTGTTTTCCAGTACAGCTGTGGGGCTGTGCTGTCAGACGGGTCACTGCCGTGGTCCAGGGTAAAAAAAAAAAAACACAAACCCAAACAAATATTTATTTCTTCAAAGTTATTAACCTGGATCATTTTACTGATCTCATTTTCAGTGCTGCTGGGGAGGGGAGCAGTGTCTGCAGGGCCACAATATTGAATTAAGGTGCCTTCTAGGATGTTCCTATATTAAATGGGTATAAAAATACAGGGATCTGGACAAATACATTGGATTATGAGTAACCAGATGCAAGGGAGATGGGGCTTCTACAAGACATTAATACAGACAAGATAGTCACCTCTGGAACAAATTTCTGAGAGATGACCACCACCCACTTCAGCCTGTGCTGTGCGTTAATGAGTGTGAGCTGTCAGTGACTGATTGCAGCCCCAGTCCAGCCTCATGGCAGGGCTCCTCCTTCTGCTCTGCGTGGATGTATGTAGCTGTGGGGACCGAAATGTTGCGTTTGCTGTCTATTCCAGTTTTTGGCACTGCAGAAATGCACAGTGAGCCGAGCCAAGCCAGTTCTCCCAGGGCAGGGTCTCCCCTCCAGCGTCCCTCGCCCATCAGCCGTGTTTGTAGGATGCCACAGCTTGGGCACTCGGAGTTTGTTAGTCACTGTGAAAATCTTTACGTTGATGGCCTTGTGTGGCTTTCCCTTTCTCTCACTCGGTGCACACCCACTGTGTTCATCACCATGACAACTGCGTGCCCTCTTGCTATACAATTACACGTTTCTGTGAATTTCTGTAGTGAGGGTCAGGCCTGTATTGAACGCCACTGACAACAGCATGAGATGTCCTAGGAATGGAACAGGATGATCTCTGGTCAAATAGTCGCCACATTTATGAATTTACTGTAATTCTTCAAGACTTTTACCAGTTCTTTAATCCATTCACGTACCTTCCTTGAAGTCACTTGTCAAGGGGTCTTTGTGAATGGATTAAGGTTGTGGAGGGATGATTTTCACGGTGCTGGTACAAAAAAAAAAGGCAGCAGATGAGGGATGCATTTCAAAGCACCTGGAAAGGCCACAGCTTTACTGATTAATTCATCAGTAGATGGGAGAACTTGTGTGTGTGTGTCAGCCTTGAGCTGGCTCCCTGACCTCTCGTTGCTGCTGCCCTGAGCTGCACTTGCCTTTGGGTTGAGTTATACAAGCTGTCACCTCACAGGAGTTGCTCCAGAAGTAATGTGCTCTCTGCCAGCACCTTCAGTCTGGTCCCTCTTTGGAAGTGGTGATGGGCTGAGTTCGCAGTCTTGGCAAGTTACCTCTTGGTATGGAGAGGAGGGAAAGGAGGTTGGGATTAAGATGGAATGGAGAACCTCAAACTGCTGTTGTCTCCTCTGTGCCTGCCTCGTAGATTACCCAAATACCGTCAGTTAACTTCTGCTTAACCTTTGCCAGCTCAAGAGTTAACGTCACCTCCATTCTCCCTCCTTCCCACAATAAATACATTTAAAGAAAGAAAAGCAGAAACCTGGTCTCAGGAAATAGGCTTTGTGTTACACGGAGCAGTCTTTCACAATCCCATCTGCAAGGGAATTGAAGTCCTCTACTGAATCTCCATCCCATTAATGAATTTAGCACTTGCTGTGAGACAGAGGTATGGCTCTTTTCTGCTTGAGATGTGCTGTACATGGTTAATTCAGTTTCTTCTGATTACCTCCTTTGGGGTTTATGTCTGTTCTTGGGACACACATTTGGACACGCCTATGTGTAACCTCTCTGGAAAGGGTCAGGGACAACTGAGATACTCATCCAATTAAAGATTTCAAAATAAGCCTCACCCAATTTTCTGAGGAATGTCAGATTGCATGAAGTGCTTTTCTGTTCTTATTTATAGAGAAAAATAGCCAGTAATAGTTATTAGACATTAATACAATTAAGTCTCCATGTAAACACATTTAATCCTATTCTGTTTTAGGTTAAACCACTGTGGAAGTGGATTAAATCCAAGCACATGAAAAAATTCCTAAAATGGAAAAATATGGTAATGAGAAACAACTATTACTGCTAGAATTCACATCTCATTTTTTTCCCCAGTTCTTCGTCTGTGTAAAAGGATCTTTCTTTTCTTTTACTTGTACATATTCCTGTGATATCGAGTAGTCCTCACTGAGACTACATCCCTGCTGCACGAGGTGTAGCGCTCCCTTGGCTGAGGGTGGATGTCCTGAAGAGGGGACAATCTCCGTGGGGTGATAGAGGGGTGAAATTGTTTCCTTGTGGTGACAGAGTAGTTCAGTGGGTGAATGAGGACCAAGCCCTGGTCTCCAAAGTGCCGCAATCTCAGTGTCAGATGAGTGTTTGCATGGTTATGTATTTCAGACTGGAAAAGAAAATAGCAAACAGCTGTGAACACATCCAGGTTTCATGAGAAACCTGGGGGGAGGGTCGGCGCAGGGCTGTGCATCAGCCCACCTTTGCTCCCTTGGAAATAGGGGTCCACCATGGTAGATTAGTCCTGAGTTCTGGACTCTCAGCTAACCCCTGGATTTCCGAGTCCCATGGCATTTTCTGCGCTAATTCAGAGTGCGGCAGGCTTGCTTCTTCAAAGGACCTGCCCATAACTGTTCCAGGGTGTAGCTCTTTCTGTCCCGAGCAGAGAAAGAGGAAAGGATTTATTGAAGAGCTCTGCCGGGCTCCTGCCTGCATCCTGCAAGAGGCTGAAGGAACATCTCCTGGGAAGGTGACAGCAGGACTTCATGTCTTCTCCACTGCATGGGCATAAAGTGGGGAGAAAGCCCATGGCTGTGAGTGGTTACTGGGTCCTTGGTCTCACTTGGTTGGAGCAGATTTACACTGCAAATCTGAAGGCATTTGTCACCTCGGCTGCTCATTCCTGCAGCAGGGATGCCTTCAGCTTCCCCCAAAGCACTGCCCCCATGCTGAGGCAAAGCAGTGCTTGGGGCCAGACCCCCATGCTGCTGGGCTTGGCTCATCTGAGTGGCTTCTGGACAAGTGGTTCTTGGGCAAAAAAAAACCCCATATTGATTTCTTGGCTTTCAGAAGGTCTTACTTCAGGAGTGTGTGGTACAGGCGGTGTCAAATTAGCAAAGTCTTGGCTTTTCTTCTGCAGAAGGCAGCACCAGCAGTCACGGGTAATTACATTCTGTGCAGGGAGATAACCCCTGTCTGGAGAAGTTTTGAACTGAGAGAAGAAAAGGGAGAAATGAAATAACAAGAGCAGGCTGCCGGCAGAAAAGGGAGATGGGGCTAGTTTTCGGTAAAGCACGAGTATCTGAAGAGAGGATAAAAGGCTGGTGCTGTAGTGTTTGTCATTATCACTCTGGTCTTTATAAACAGCTGGTGGGACAGAAGTTATCAAAGTCACCTTATGCCTCTCCCAAGCGTGCACTGACAGACGGGGAGTGCTGCGAGCCCCTGCCGGGCTGCAGGCAGCTGCCTGCCTTGCGGCGCCCCTGGCTGCCTGCAGCCCCCACCTGCCAGGCAGAAGCTGGCTGCAGAGGAGGAGGGTGCTCAGCCTGGGAAATAGGGTCATGGCCACAGAGCAGGGAAATGTTGGGTAGAGGATGTTTTCCTCACTCCAGATGTTTTCAAGGACACAGCCGCTCTGTCCTGGCACGGCACAGCCACTCGGGGAGACCAGCAGAGGAACCGGCCAGCTTCTCTTGAGACACAGTTTGAGGACACACGTCCTTGCAGCTGGTTGCTTTCAGCATTGTGTCATCTGCCAGAGGTGCCGTGGTGTCCTCCAGGGAGAGAAAGAAAGACACAAGCGAAACAACACAACCTGCCTTCCAAACCCTCATTTAGAGAGCATGGCTGCCATTAAATGTAATTACTTAATTTTGAAACAAGGGCAACTTCTCTTGCATTTGTTTGCTGTCCCCAGTGGCTTCTCTGAAAGAGAGTGCGAGTTGCTCCATGAGGGTAGGTGCTAATGAAGGGGAGCTCCCAAAGGAGTGTTATGTGTTGCTGCATCTAGGTCAGAGGAGTCAGATGAAAGTATCTTCCATGTTTCTCTCTTGGTTTGGGGTTTTTTTTAAACTAGGCTTCTAATAAACTTGTTAGCTTTCCCAATTATTACAAGCAGCTGCATCTATCAGCAGCGCACAAGGATATATTTACTGAGTTTGAAAGCTCTCTAACGAAGCTTTGAAGTCCAGCTCATCCCAGATTCATACAGGGAAGGAGCTGTAGCCATCGTGGCACTCCTCTGCCGACTTCTAAAGATGTTAGACTTGAAAGCAACTATTTCTTTGCAAATATGGACGGGCGTGAGAAGCCTTTTTATAAAAAGATACTGAAATATGGATACTTCAAAACCTACATCTGACTGTCACAGAGGTTTGTTTGTTTGTTGCAGGGTCTTTCTTTTACTTTTCTTACCAACACTATCCCTACACAGTCCGTATTTGCATTTAATCACGTGCTACTTTTCACTTTAGTGTTGTGATCCAGAGAAGCGGTATTTTCTTATCCTGCCTCAGTCCCACATTCAAGCAAACTGCATGAACCTAAAAAACCCCATAAATTCATATGAGTAATATGCATAAAATCAACAGAAAAGTTTTACTCTGTGGATCCTTCAACAGTTGAGGCTCAGGCTCCTTTTTCTATAGAGGCTTGAGAGATGCTGCAGGGTGAAATACCTGCAGCATTAAATGGCATCATGAAAGGGCGGATATTTCTGGGTTTTATAGTCACACCCCCCTGTTACAGTGCTTCTCCATGGTGCTCCCAGTACACCCACACATACTAGGTATGTAAACTATCCAGGAAAAGCTTGTGTTGCTGTGTGAAGACATGCGACACGGCACACAGGGAACCTAACTGCACCCTCCAGCCAACCCTACCAAACCAGCAGTAAAGACAAAACCCAAGTATTGAGCATATTTGGATTTTCCAGTCTCTGGAAGGGTATATACATTGAATTAAATGTACAGCTGTGTAGTCTCCACTGAATTACTGTTTCCTTTTGATCTCTACAAAGGATAGTGACGGAGCAGGTATGTCTGTGACTAATGGGTAGGTGGGTAACACATATTTGGGTTCTTCCTCTCTTTCTTTCTTCTCTTTATTCAGTTTCTTTCCTTCTCTTGGTGTTGGGATATTTTTCATTCTTCAAGGCTCCATCTTCTGCATCAAAAGTAAAGGTGAAACCTACTTTTAATCTATACTTTGAAGAAAGTGTGTATGCATATATTTGTACCCTATATATGCAGTGGCACATATCTGAGGTTGCTATGTCTTGGTCAGGTCCGTTTGAATTCACTATAAGAAATTAAGATAAAAAGGAAGGAGAAATGACTGTTCTCTCAATAGTGTTTTCCCATCTCCCAGTAACATTTGTTGTATGCAATGTCCTTTGGATACTGACTCTATTGTGGGTTTATCCCCGTAGATCATTTTCCGGAAGATCAGCGATGTCAAGAAGGAAGAAGAGGAGCGCCTGCGCCAGAAGAACGAGGTGACCCTGAGCATCCCTGTGGACCATCCTGTGCGGAAACTCTTCCAGAAATTCAAACAACAAAAGGAGATGCGTAACCAAGGCTCAACCCACATCGACCCGGAAAGGAACCAGCTTCAGGTGGAAAGCCGGAGCGTGCAGAACGGGGCCTCCATCACAGGCACCAGCGTGGTCACTGTGTCTCAGATCACCCCCATCCAGACATCCCTGGCTTACATGAAAACCAGTGAGGCCGTGAAGCAGAACAACAGGGATGCGATGGAGCTCAAGCCAAATGGAAACGGAGACCAAAAATGTCTGAAAGTGAACAGTCCCATGCGTATGAAAAACGGGAATGGGAAAGGGTGGCTTCGACTGAAGAACACGATGGGGATTCACGAGGAGAAGAAGGAGGACTGGAACAACGTCACAAAGGCTGAGTCCATGGGGTTGCTGTCCGATGACCCCAAGTGCAATGACTCGGAGAACGGTGTAAATAAAAACCCACTGAGGAAAACAGACTCTTGTGACAGTGGAATAACAAAAAGTGACCTTCGCTTGGATAAAGCCGGTGAGACTCGCAGCCCCCTGGAGCACAGCCCCATTCAGGCTGATGCTAGGCATCCTTTCTACCCTATTCCTGAGCAGGCCTTACAGACCACACTGCAGGAGGTCAAGCACGAACTCAGAGAAGATATCCAGCTGCTAAGCAGTAGGATGGCTGCCCTTGAGAAGCAGGTGGCAGAAATTTTAAAAATATTGTCCGAAAAGAACGTACCCCAGATCTCTTCCCCCAAGTCTCATTTATCACCCCAGCGGCCCCCCCAGATACCCTGTCAGGATATTTTTAGTGTTTCAAGGCCTGCATCACCTGAATCAGAAAAAGATGAAATCCACTTTTAGCATATACCTATGTGTATATATGTATACAGTATATATGCAGAGGTGTATATATACCTTTATACATATATATGTGTGTGCGTATACGGTAAATATATATACATATATATTTTCACTTGCATCCAATATGACTTGAACACACCAAGGATTTTGATATGTAAATATTGCATGTCCAGCTGGATTCTGGCCTGCCAAAGAAAACAATTATTAACATAGATATTGCTTGTATAATATGCAGTTGACTGCATGCACACTTTACATTTATTTATAATCTCTATTATGTAATAAAAGAATGACTTTTGTTTAACAAAGGCAATGTACTATTTAAAGAATCAGGGTCTAACCTGCCAATATTGCCATGAAAGTTTTGATCTCAGGCTGGGTGAATTGAGCTTTTATTTTCTCACTGTCTTTTCTGCCGAGTTAAACAGTAGATTAACGTGACCACGCGGAGGACACGTTCAGACTCCAATTAGTATTGTTTCCTGGTATCATTCCATTGCAATATGTTGTATATTTGGTGATGAATTCCCCTACTCCTCCTAAAGGGAGGGCTCAGCTCAGTGGCCAGGGAAGGGCACCGTGTCCGGTGCTGGGGTGGATCACTGGGATTTATTCGTGTGGGTATTGTGCATGCACAGCCTTCTATTTCAAGTATCCTCCTGCTCTTTTAACGTTGTAAGTAAGAAATAATAATGGTGATTTATATAACAAAAGGAAACTAACAGAAACCCTCTCAGCTGCACTCCCTGTGTGTTTGGGGGTAACTTCTTTCTTGAAAGCCTCCTTTTACTGATGCCATTTTTACTGAACTGTTAGAGTAAAATTATGTATATTCTCTTTGTAGCACTCAGCGGTGGTGTCCGGTTCTGTCAGTATCTTCATTAGGATGTCTCGTTTTTGCAGGGCTGAGGTTGCTCTCTCGCTGTTCCCCCCACAGTGCCCCTGGCAGAAAGGGCTTTGCACGAGGTCTGAGCAAAGGAGAGAACAATAGTAATTCAGCTCCTTGGGAGCCATGTGAGGAGGTTTGAAAGCCTGAAGTTAAAAGGCTGCAGTTAATCCCCCTCCACTCTCTTTTCTGAGGACGTTTATCAGTCTGCAGCTACTTCTGAGAAAGAGAGACAATAACCAGTCAGGATGAAATTCCCATTAGTCTAAGGCACCTGGATGATAATGTTTGGGTGGGAGAGTGGTGGGTGTGTGCTGGGAAGATGAAGTCCTCCCTAGGGCGCTGCCTGCTGCTCTTGCCTTGGCCTTGTGGACGGTTTTGGTGCACGGATGGGCATGCTTCAAGAGCAGGCTTGAAGTGCCCACACAAGCAGTTGTCGTGCCTACTAAGGCCCTTAGGTCTGTGTCAGATGCTCCGACCCTCCTCTTAGCTGTCTCCCACCAGCACGTCCCGGTCTTGAACCATACTCAGACCCCACCTCTCTCGCCGAGGCTGGAGCATCACCCTCCATGCCGCGCTGCTGGCTTCCCAGGGCTGCAGCAGGGCAGGCTCCTGCACTGGATCCTGTTTGTTCTCCTGTTTGGAGCTGAGATTTCGGACTCTGCCTGAGTCTGCACCTGAGTGTGGTGGGGGTTTTTTTGCCTCTCTGTTTGCACTGGGTGAGAATCCAGACATGCATGATGCACAGCAGAAATGGCCGTGGCGGCTCCAGATCTGCTAACCAGTACAGCTTGAGGCCAGCCCAGCAGAGCGCAAGGGCTCCTTCAGAGAAGGATCCCTCCTCCACATTTAAATGGCCTCTTGCATCAGGATGACATGTTTTCAAAAGTGCCTGGAGTAAAACACGTGTGTACCACAAAGCATCACTATCAATCAGGTAAAATAAAAGACATATTTATCATTACTGGGCATCTTTACCAGACACCGATACCAGTTCCATTACCTAACATTTTGAATCTAAACTAAATCGCTTCCTGTAAAACTAGAAAACAAACAAACAAACAAAACCCAACCAAAATAAACCATGATTTGCAGTAGTGGTAATTAGGAACCTGCTTCTTAGGGTGAACTTATCTTCTACTGTGAAATCCAAACCCATAAACCCCCAAATGTTCATTAGAAAGCCAAAGAAGTCATTGCTTCTGTTGTGTTAATTCATAGAGGCTTTTGGGGAGATGATGGTCTTTCTCATTTGCTCATTTACCGTTCTTTTCTGGTCGGTTTCTGCCCCTTTTCCAGTTGCTTTCTTTAAGAAATCATAGACACACAAAAAAAAGGAAGCATAAAAAGCCACCAAAAGGGACAACTCTTCCCAAAGGTTGATGGTTAGGCTGCCTGCTCATTATAGTTTTCCGCAGCTGCAATTGCCGCTGTCAAAACCTGCCGCAGCTGTATTTTGCAGCTGCTTTTCTAACACAAGTGCTAATCTTTAACTCTGCGACCATGCTGTGGTCTGCGAGAAACAGCAGGACCTTCAAGGCCCTGCTCTAAACCCTGTCGTGGGACTCCGAAGGAATCTGGGTGCTGGAGGGTTAGGGAATTGCGGGGTTGCTGCAGGCTACTGGAGTAAGTACAGACCTCGTGGGTACCACTTAAGTGCCAAGCTTAGAAGATACGACTGTTCCTGCCTGACTTGGATTGCCGGTTAAGAGTGACACACAGCAACCACCCAGAGCTGCCCGGTGAATACCCGAGTCATGCAAGCTGTCAGGGGGCCAGATTTTTTTGTGAAGTACCTTGAATGCATGAATCTGCCATGATGTGATGCTGCAGAAGAGCTAGCGGGGTAATGGGAGTGACTTTCTTAGAAAGCTATAGCCTTAATGGCATTACTCTGCCTTTGTGAAGGACTTATTTTCTTTCTCTGTATCTGATATTAATTTTAGATAGAACTGCATGGCATGCAAAGGGATCTCTATTTAGGTTTAACTTGCAAGTCAGGTGTAACTTTGTGCCACTTTACAATGAGAAAACATGTAACAGGATTAATCTAAACCTGAAAATTTTTTGAGCCCGGTGTGTCTATTACAGTTCAAATGCAACTCGACTGGTTAAAAAGTGTAGTGGCTAAAAGCTATAAATAGTGTAAAATACCAAGTTCTTGAACCAAATATGGTGGTTCCGGGTCCACTTCTAGTGCTGTTTTGACTCTGATGTTCCAATATTGTCCATTGCACGTTCAGGGGTACCAGCTCGCACCTTGTACGAGGCAGTAGCATAACGGGTATCTTGCGAACATGAGAACTGCAGCCTGCATTTGGGCTATCCCAAGCCCTGTGCGCTGGGGGTGCAGCTGGAGGCCCAGTTGAGCCGTATTGACTCTGGTGGCTATTGCTCTGAAAATTTGGCTTGTACAATTCTCAAGCACTTTGCCTCCCAAATTTTGTGATCGGAGCGTTCCATGGTGTTTCATGGAGTTGTTACCAGGGCGGTAGTTCAGCTTTCCCATCACCTCGTGGTTGTGCATGACGCGATCGAGCCTGCTGCCGAGGAGGGCATCCCTTTTCTGTTAAAGAAGCATGAGTCATAATCTTGTAGTTCAGGCTTGACTGAAAGCAACCACCTATAGATATAAGTGCAATAAGGACACAAACGTGTCTCTTCCACCAAAGTCAGTGCTCAAGCAGCTACCTGCCGTGTGGAGGGAGCTCTCGGCTGCATGCTTTCCTTTCTTTTAAGAGCTGCGTACCTGTGCAGATGTTCCTGCCACGTGCTGGTAACAGCGTTCTTAGCACTTACCCTGTGCTTTGTGTGTTCAAAGGATTTGACCTGCACACAAGTGGATTTTATCTTTCTGGACTTTGGAATAGAAATAAAATGTGTACAGAAAAGTAAACACTTTCCAAAGCAAATGAGATAGAGTACTTTTAATAGCTTTTTTTGTGTAATATGACATGTACGAGATAGAACAGCACTTCAGGGTAATAACTGAAAAAAAAAAAAATATTGTAGTGAAGATTCAGCTCTTCTGAATTTGTATTTGTAAATCCTTTTTTCCATCTTTCTGTCTTTGCCAGGGGACAGGGGTTAGAGCAGAGATGACTCTGGAGGTGACAAAGTTAAGCTTTGCCGATTTTTCTTTTCCCTGTTGTGCAGAAGTAGCACAACTGTAGGGACGCGATGCTGCTGGCACCGAAGTTTGGGCTCTTGGCTAGATTCAAATTCAGTCTTCACTTACCACCACATGGAAAGCACCTCTGTTACACAGGTGTGAACTGAAGGTTGAATCTGATGATCATATTGGACCTTAAAGTCAATTTTGGATCCCAGAAAATTTTAGAGAACTGGCAGCTGCAGATATAACATTGTACCATGTATATGTACTGTGAGCAGTCGCTCTGGAAGTAACTGAGACCTTTTTACAGACGTCATTATTTGCATGGGTCAGAAAACAGATGTTGTGCTCATGAAATAGCTTGGAGGCTTTTTTGGGGAAAAAGACATCCTGAACTGGAAGGGAAAATAAAAAGTCAAGGGTTTAATATGGAGTTTGGGAGTGAGGAGGTAGAGGGGTATATTATAGTGAACTGACGCTTTTGTACTTGGATTTTGAGCATTTAGAAAACACAAACCTATATTTTTTGATGTCAGACTTGGACAGATTGATTGTTGAAATAAATATTATTTTCCTAAGTCAGGTGGCATCAAAATGATACCCATTTTTTAGAAAAAATGTTCAAATACCATTTTCCTACGGAAGAGAGTTTTACAGGTTTTGTTATTATTGTTTTTAACAGGCTGTATGTAAAGGCTTTTTTCAGTTCATTTTGTGTACCAGAAGCTCCCGTGTTAACACATATCTTCAGGTCTATAGGATTTGTATTGCTTTATAGTCTTGCTGCTAACATACTTGTTAGAGAGGGTTTGAGAAGCGGGATTGCTTTGGAGAAAGGCATCTCTCCATGGCAGCCTGGGCTCTGTGACTCTCCCATCCTGAGCTGCAGTGAGAGCTGTGAGCGCTAAACAGTGGTAGTTTGCATTTTTCTTGGCACTTCTGGATCTGCACTGATTTCCTTCAGGGAATTTAAGGAAGGAAACAGAAAAGTCGACACTGTCATTTTTCCTGGATGGCCCAAATCCTTCACCTGTGTCTGTGCCACCAGAGCAGTGCTTCCCCTTGGAGCCTACAGGAAGGAAAAGTTTGATCCAGCTAGATTTACACACATGGGAATAGCTTTTATATTTTTCTCCCTTTTTTTTTTTTTTTTTGGTACAAGTGGGTAACATGATCTTTATGTGTTTTGTTGGTTTCAGTATGTTATAGTGTATTTTGAAATAAATACATTCCTAAAGCAAAGTGCTGAATGAAGCTAAAATAGACAAGCAGTCCACATTATTCCTGGCAGAAAAGCAGCAAATTTTCTTACTGTCATAAAGAATATTGTGCAAAGATCAGCTTTGTGATGCCTAACAAACGACAAACAAAAAACTATCCTTACTGAGGGTGCATTTAGTCATGCAGAAAATTGACCGTGTATGGCACAGTGGGACAAGAAGGCATGTTTTGATTTTGAATACTCAAATGACAGAAGCGTTCAAAGAGGGCTTGACCAGGCCTTGATAAAAAAGTTATATTAATTTATTGTGTTATGCTAATCAGCATCCTGATGCAAGGCAGGGGGAACCAGGCATCTGGGGCCACAGTCTCGCAAACATTTTTGTCCATTGTCTGTAGAGCAGATAAGTGCATTTCTTCAGTATTTTCTCCTTGGAGATGGAAGCTTGCTTGGCCCACAGTCTGAGACTATCGGTGTGCACCAACTCTGCATCTGGCTGTCTGCCAGATTAATTAGCCTTAATTAAAAGGATTTTGTATTAGGTTGGGCTCAGCCCACCCCCCTGCCTCTCCCAGTGACATGGCTGTGTGTTAGCTGGTTCAGAGGAGACTCAGTTCAGACCAAGCGGTGTCAGAGCATGTTCCTGCTTGCCTGCAAATACCTACACCTTTGGAATGGGGACTCGGGTCTGGCCTCTTTCCGGCAGGTCTTTCAGGCAGGTGGGATAAATTGTGCTCTGGAGGTGCCAGTCTCTCATCATTTACTGTAGAGTAACGACTTTAGGTTAGATACTTGATTTGTAGACTGCTAGAGGGTAAATGAAGTGAATCCAACCCATAACTCAAGCTCCCAGCCTGATCACGTTTGTGTAGAAGGTATCTCTAAAAGGGACCACTTACCATCGTTCCAGCACAGAAGCACTTTCATACAGGTGATTAACAGCACAGGGAACACTGAGATGTCTCAGCATGCAGGCAGAAAGAAAAGGTTCAGATCCTAAACTGCTAATGAGAGCTCCATAAAGGCATTCAGATGCTCAGTTTTTGGCCTGTGGTGATCAGGTTTTTAACTTTTTACCCCAATGCCATGGCAGGATTGTCCAGGGACTCCCATTATCACATGCGTATAGCAGTTGAGATGTTCTTCATCGCGATGCACAACGCCAAGGCACTGGGGAATCTCTGGTCACGTTTTGAACAGTGAAAGACTGCCACCTACGTGGGATCTTTAGCTGCTCTGGGATACTGAGAATGTCAGGAGTCTTACTGTTGAGCTGTGTCATGCAGCGGAAAGAGGCTGAGGCTTGAAAATGTCCAACAAAGGGAAAAATAGTAGTGAAGAGCTTCCAAGGTAGATAGAGAGTGACCGATGGTCAGGCGATTGCCCACACCACAGCAGAGCCCTGGCTGTGTGCTGTGCAGTGGGAAGAGAGAGGGGAGAGGGAGAAGCAAGGATATAAAGAATGGTGTCCAAAAATGGTGACAGTATTCCACTGAAGTCCATACTTACTACTCTCTATGTAGTGGCTGTTTGTGCCTTCATAATTGATTTATTTGGAAGTTGGCAGGCTCCTCTTCAGGTGGCATTTAAGGATGAGGCTGGCAGCCCTTTCTGGGGTGACAACCGTGGGACAGAGAAGGGCCATTAGAGGATACTCAAATATAGATGCCCTAAGGAGAAAATGTGGGCTTCAGGAGAGCCAGAACTCTTACAGCTTGCCAAAGACTTGTCAGAAGGGGGCATATAATATCCAAACTGTGTAGCATCACAATGTATGGACTCTATATTTGAAGTTGTCCCTGCTTTGAGCAGGGGGGTTAGACCAAAACATTTTGAAAGGTCCCTTCCAAGCTATGTTGTTTTATCATTTGGTGATTCTGTAGATTTTAACAGCACAGATAGAGAGGAGGTAAAATTTGAAGTTCTTAGTTATGTTCCATTATTTTCTGGGTTTCAATTTAAATACCATACTGAGGAATGTGGTGCCAGTTTTCAAGTTAACAAATATTTCTAAGAGTTGATATTCATCAAGCAGACAGCAGAGAAATTTGGCGTATTCTAAAACTCCAGCATATAAATAAATTAAGCCCTTCACTGGGCTTTGGCTAACATCCACGCTTGATGCCAAACACTGAAAAAAAAGTCTTGGTGACCATGTAGTTTCTGGAAGCAGTAGGCTAATACAGATACATCAGCAACACCCACTCCTTCTTCCAACCTCTTCCCCAGTCCAGTGAAAGGTGATTACAGTGTCTGAAAATGACATCAAAAGATCAATAGCATGTGAGCTGGTTTTCAGTGTTGCACTGGCAGACGTGCACATCCAAGGCTACAGAAAACGTGTGAAGGGCAGTGGCAAGTAGGTTTCTCATTAGTGGCTGGATCTGGAGGTGATTATCACCCCTTTGGATTCACCCTGCTCCTCTCAATGTCAGTGTGTGGACACCATTGCTGAAATGGACTGGGCTTGTCCAAAGGGTCTGGGTACCTCCATGGAGCCCATGCACATCCCTAGAGTCTGCCCCAGCCCCATTCCCAGTCTCATTCCCTGTTTTTCTAGGCACATTCCAAGGTTTAGACCTGGCTCTATTAGGTTTAACTGAAAAGCTATTTTTCCAGACCCTCTAACCTCCTCCATATCCTTCTCAGGCTTACTCAAAAAATCCTTTGCAATCTGTGGCTTAGCAGCAAGTCTCCAACTAAATCAGGAATAAGAGGCCAAACCGTATGCCATCTCAGTGCATTATTTTATGAAACAAACCTTAATTTTTATTTTATTTATGGATCTTTGGAAAATCTTGAACAATACAGTGTCCCACAGAATAGCAGGCATTGGAGAGTTTGCGTTTTTTAATGAGCCAGTTTGAGAAGAGGAGCTCAAGGGAGACATCAGTGTCACAGTCCAGCCACATTTGACCACATCCTCTGGTTTCCTCCTCCAGTTACACCTTAGGTGAACGTCACCACTGGTGTCACTTCGATGTCATGTTGTGCTAGTAAAAGTCCTCTTCATTTCATGGAACAGACCCTAGGGCTCTGCTCAGCATTTCCATGTGTGGCACGCCAGGACATGCAGGTGCTTTCCTATCCTGGGCTTGGTTTCAGAAGAATTTCCTGAGTTATTGCACCTCTTTTCTCTGTCACCACTTTGTTTTCCTTGGAAAAAAACCCTTTAGTGCTAGTGTCTACCTCCTCCAGCTGGCGGGGCAGGGAGGACAGGTAGAGCTCATTGAAAGCAGGTGAGGAGTGGTGTGGTACACTGCGCTTCCTGGCCGATCCAATGGGAATCCACTTGCATTCAGGGCTGCTGCCAGGACCAGTAGTCGGAGGTCACAGTTCAGTTTGTAAATTGAGTGTCTTGCCCAAGCTCTCATGGAAAAAGTTGTTTTTTCCTAAAGCAAAACAAAATTTGTGCTCCGCTTCTAATTAGTCCTCTGTTGTCCCTGCAGGATTAATTACTGCCTGTTTGGCAACAGCTTTTCTTTTTTTTTTTTTTTTTTTTTTTTTTTAGGTATAATTAGGAGTCCTGGCATTGCAAACAAGCTAAGTCAGGTGGTACTTAAAAATTACAGAGCTGAAATGTCACCTAAACTCGTAGCTTAAACATAGCTTTTGAATACCAGCAACCTCATTGCACTCACTGTGTGTTCAGAGCTCATCGCTTTGGGGGTCGTCAGTGCATTAGTGTGAAGGTCCTTCTCCTGAAATCAGTAACAGGAGGGGGTTTGTTTTTCAGGGTTCTCCCACAATGTGGCGCTTAGAAAAGGGCTGTGGGTGCAAGGATGCAATGGCATCTCCCAACTCTTCCTACTGCCCATTGATGCTCTGTAGATTCCCTTTCTTGACTTAAAGGAAGGGCTGAGTGCCACCAACTGCATAATTCTATCAAGTAGTAAATTCAATTTATTGAGTGAGAAAGGCAGTAGCTAGCAATAAGGCAGGATTTGGGTTTTAAAAATCTGCCTTGTGGGAACCGGGCAAGCTACCAGAAAGACAATAAAGGATTTATCTGGCAATGCGTGCCAAAGGAATGCTAAACATGCAAGTGGGAGAATTTATTGATACCAGTGAAAAAGCTCATTAGTGTTAAAGTGCAAAGTGTAAATGTACCTTTCAACTGTCCCAGTAAAATCCCTGTACTCAGACAAGGGAAACTAAGGCTTGTGTCTGTGGAGTGCAGAACTGGCTAATCACCTTTCCCAGCAAACTTGCATGCAAAACACGCTTCCCTAAAGGTAACAGTTAGCACTGTTTTACTAGCATGGAAAAATTTCACAACTATCCTCAATGTATTTCCCCTGCCAGTAGTTTTCACAGTGATTCGAAGATGCTCCTAAAGCTGATACTGCAGTATTTCTCGTAGGACAGATTTGTTCCCTTCCTTGCTTGTCTTTAGAAGAGCTGTGGCCCTGTAAGGGATGTGGGAGCCCTCACCTGAAGCTTACAGGGAAGCAGCAGAGACAAAGGTTCATTATTCATATTAAGGAAAACATCCCAGTAGTAAAAATACACTTGCTAACTGTCTAAAGCTCCAGTGCCTTATGGGCACCGTTTATGTAACAAGATCCCATTAGTGCTGCAAACTGTTATCACGTGAATTAGGACATGATATGCTTCATAAACTTTACATACCTATTTACTGTTGTCATGCGTATAGCACCTGGCTGGGGCTTTTACATGCAGATGTAACTGTGTATCTTGTGTTCATTTCTGCATGTTTTGAAAGCTACGTAATATGAAGCAGAATATTTTCCACATATTTTTTTTGTTTATGTTTTCTCCTTCTTTTCTTTTTCTTTCTTTCTTTCTTTCTCTTTCTTTCTTTCTTTCTTTCTTTCTTTCTTTCTTTCTTTCTTTCTTTCTTTCTTTCTTTCTTTCTTTCTTTCTTTCTTTCTTTCTTTCTTTCTTTCTTTCTTTCTTTCTTTCTTTCTTTCTTTCTTTCTTTCTTTCTTTCTTTCTTTCTTTCTTTCTTTCTTTCTTTCTTTCTTTCTTTCTTTCTTCCTTTCTTCCTTCCTTCCTTCCTTCCTTCCTTTCTTCCTTCCTTCCTTCCTTCCTTTTCTCTCTTTTCTTTTTTCTTTTTTTTTCTTCTCTTTCTTCCTTTTTCACTTTTCCTTCCTTCCTTGACTTCTTTTTTTTCTTGCCTAGATTATTAGGCTAGCAACTTGTAGAAATGGGATGATTGATTAAGTAATGTTGCATCAGCAGATTTAATGAGATAATGATCTGTTTTGCTATTTGTGTTCAGAAGAAAGAATACGCTAATAGGTATTGTAGTTAGGTCTGATTTGTTCATGTCCTGCTTAAATACCAGCCAGTGACCAAGTGGTTGGGTAACGTGTCTTAGCAGATCTAAATTGTGTTCTTTGTTTTGAAGGTAAATGTTTTCAGACTTCAAGCATTCTGTGTAAATGTTCTTATTAAGGTCAGTGGCAATCTTTCTGTTAGTTTCTCTAACCCACTTCTTGCATAAGGACCAGGAGAGTGAGTTCCAGCGTGGGCTGAGCCTTCTCAAAACTGAGAGCTGCGGGTACCAGAATTTTAATTTCAGGCCATTGCCCAATGCAGATGGGTCCAAGAATTCATGCCCTACAAAACTCTGCATGCCAAATGCAGGCAGAAATATAGAGATTGTCTTTGAAGATTGGGACAGTGAAGTAAATTGCATAAAAATCATCTGAACAGATCAGGGAAAGGGCACTTTTTAATTAATACGTATTTGAATACAAGTTACTTATTCTTTGTGTCTGAACTGCCAGTGATTTCCACCCAAAGTAACTGCTCAAAATTCATGACTGTCTAGAATATCCTTGTACAAGGCAAGTGCGTACGTAAGCTGTGCAAACGCTCTCTGGGGAGAAGCACAGTTAAAAATAAAGTTATTATTGGTACCACAGAGAGAGACGATGGCGAAGGCTGGAGGTTTTGCACCAGGTACTGTGAGACTCTGAATCCTGCCCTGCCATCCCTCTATCCAAGCGTTAGTGACTCAGGCATGGGCTGGCGTGCTCAACTTTTGAGTCCTGTGTTTCCTCATGTCTGTTCACAACTGCAGCGGAGCAGAGCATCTCGCAGGGGAGGAGCAGCTTGCATATGACTTCATGAAGTGCAGCCTGCTCGCCAGACCGGGCTTTGAAGGGCGAAGTCCTGACTCCATGAAGTCCACGGAGTTTTGCCATGGGTTTTAGGATTCCTCCCCGCCTCCCCCATCCCTTTGAAATGCTTATGAGTTCCCACTCCTGTTTAGGCAACTAGTCATCCTTGGCTCTTAAAGGAAGAAAAATCTGGGGAAAATAGGAGGAAAAAGGGATGAGGGGTGGGCATGATCTTGCACATGTCTCTGTGCACTCCCAGCTCCCCAGTGGGGTCTGACGAAGCAGCTTTGTAACAGCATGCTCACAGTCTTCACAATTAGTGGCAGGTGGAGATTTTTCTAAACAAATCGTTGTCATCACAGAGGACCTCGTTACAGTCAAACCGCGATACTGTTTCTCTAGCTTTCTTCCCAGGCTTCCCCCCTCACCCCAAATCACAACTGAAAACTAAACTGAGCCAGGAGTTGCTATACAACCCTGCACAGAGAGAGGCTGAACCTAAAAACTCACCCCAGCCTGCCCTGCAAGGTACCCACAGGGTCTGTGTTGAGCACCCAACCTCGGCATAACCTGCCTTCTCTTTTTCTCTGATGAAATGGAGCTATGTGGCCAATACACATTTTTTTTTCCTTTCCCTGGGAGCAGGCAGCCTTGTATCGCCAGCCCAGGGCTCACTGACCTGCTTGTGCTGCGACACCTCGCTCTGTACCCCTGAACACCCGACAGGGATGATCCTGCAATGCTAATAACTGGTTTCTGCAAATTGTTCCACTAACATTAGCAAGAATCTCTTCCCAAGCAAAGCGTAACGAGCTTTAAAGCCCCCCTTTTACCTGGAGGTCCTTAGTTTTGATTTCAAATTTCAAGGTGTCCCATTAGCTGAAAAAGCACCAGCTGGTCTAATTGCATTAGTGCAACCCTCATGGAGAAGGTGGGCAAAACAACTGGGTTTAAAACCTCATCTTGGTAAAACTGATTTACGGAGTAACTGCAGCTTTTGAATGTATGTGATTCACAGACACTGGACTGTGGGGAGGAAAAATGTTTTGGGAAAACTCTTTTTTTGCAAGGGAGAAATTGGGGGAAAGGGTTATTGCTCGGATAATGCTTCTTTTGTTACTACTTGCTGCTCTTTGTACACTAGCCAATGCAAATGACATTCATGTTACTGATGATGTTTTTGAACAGCCCAGCTATCTTTTTTGCTGTTGTTAATATACTGAGGATTTGGGGGAATTTTAAATGCCTCTGCCTTTCAGGATTATTTCTACAAAAGCAATTGATAACTGTATTTTGACAGCAGGAAGCTTATAAAAACCTAGAGAAAAAAAAAAATAAAGCATTTGAAACTGAACAGCTATAAAAGGAATGCACCTCTGCTACCATATCTGAAATCTGCAAAGCAATCATGAATGACATCAAGGAAGGACCATCTTTCTACTGAAAATCACACATCAGTTCATACAGAGTGGATGCTCCCTTGACCACTCGCGAGACTGCCGAGGAGGAATGCATGGGAACACGCTGGTTAAACGTGACTATGCTGTCGCTTTTGGACATTGCCGTGTGTGGTCGGTTGAAATCGGTTAATCTGTAGCAAGTTTCTTGTTGCACTTTTCTGTTTGCTAAAATTCAACAAGGAAAATGTGGGTCACTTTAAAGCATTGGCAGACAACTGTTTCTAACCCAAAGGATTATGGGGTTTAGCACAATGAACTGTACTTCTTCAGGGAGGATCAATGTTGATTTTTTTTCCACACGTCTTTATTTACATGTGGCTATATTTTCATTGATACAGAATAAAAATTGCATTTTATTGACCTTGCATGTTTGTGTTGTAACTTCTCTTGAGCTCTGGCACCATAAAAGTGATAACTCTTGTTTTCCTGGCCAAAGCAGAACACAATTTGTTGAGACTAATGAGCAAAACATAATCTTATTTTTAGGAGTCTTGGGGATGAGAGAGACACATAAATCTATTGGTAGAATAGAATTTGTAGGCAGAACAACAGGAACAATGCTTGGCCTTCCTCCTCACTAGCCTGAAGACAGTAGGAAATAAATCAGGCTGAGCTGGGCACAGGTATCTCGTCCATAAAACTCCTGTATTGCCTCTCCAAAGCAAAGCAAGATGAAGAGAGAATACTCTGTTTAAGCGGATAGTTAGTATTTGCTTATAACCTTTTGTTCATAAAATGTTTCATTTTATTTGGTGTAAATACAATTACTTTGCTTCAAAAAAATTCCATATGTGAATCACATTCCAAATGAAAAATGAAGGTTGTGAGGATTTGGTAGAGGCAGAAGTGTTTCACTTGGAAATGTAAATAATTTCTGAGACATTTCCTCCCTTTGCTTCTTACATCATTAGTTTTGTCACAAGTGGCATTCCCCAAAGAATCACTTTTCTGACATAAATATACACGACATTGCTGGCGTGTTCTTGAAACCATGGTTGCTCCGACACTCTTTCATCTCAGAAGCCAAAGTACGTGGAAATTGGTGGAGTTTTTCCTATTCCCTTGCAAGTGGCTTTGACCCAGATCCCACAGGTTTTGTGTCAGCCAGTGACAGTGTCAGGGTGTTTAATTACGGCTGTGACAGAAAGATGGAAACTAATTCAGTTTGAGGGTAAAGCATCCAAATCTAGCTGTCCACAGATAGGTGTTGCCATCTATAGGGACAGGTTGTCTGGGGAGAAAATGTTCCCTATTAATGGTGAAAAATATCCATCGCTGGCTTTTTCTTTTCTTGACTCAGCGCTTACCCTCAGCATCCTCAGCTGCAGTGAGGAGACCCCGGGCTCGGCACAGGAGGGAAGACAACTTAAAACCTTCATGACAGGCACTGGTAGAACAGGCCATAGTTTCCATCACTGAAAACCCAGTGGCAGAGACTGTGTCTTTTGTAACTGGCTTTGGCTTTTGCCAGACAGGGAGCTGGTAGGGAGCACGGCAGCTTTTTCCAAGCGGGAGTTTGGGACCGTGTCAAGGCTGTGCATCCCAGCCCTGGGACCCACACTGGAAAGGGAGCTGCCAGGCGCAATGGAGGGAGAGTGAAGGGTGAAGCAAGAGTGGATTTATTTGCAGGAGCTAATTTGTTACTGGCTGACAGCACTGGTTTGTGCATTAGTGCGGCCGTGGCTGAGCAAGCTGGCAACTTCTGTCATTAAATCTGTGACTGGTCCTCACCAGCATCCCGAACTCCTTCCACGCTCCCAGACAGGGTTTGGCTTGAACCTCTGCAAGCAGCAAAGATGCCAGGTGAGATGCAGCATATCAGTCCCCGAGATTGCCGAGGCCCTGGGGGGGACAAAGTACCCATTTCACTTTGCAGATTGCTTTACCTGAGCATATTGCCTCTGCCTAAACAAGCCCTGAAAGCTAGGGAAACAAGTTCATATATATGCACATCTCATTCCCTTTATGAGACACTGGGCTGAAGATACATTCTCCAGGGCTGATGCTCCCACTGATTTAGAATCCAGCTATAAACACTGTGTATAAGCTAACACAGGCCAGGAGCACCGGGCAGAGACAGAGCCTTGGCTCAGATCGGCTCCATCCTTACATCAGCGCACCCTTTGCAGGTAACTTCTCACAAAAGATTTTTTCTGATTGTCCATAGTGATGTTGTTTGTCAGAGAACAAGGCTAAAATGATCACCTTACACCTCTAATTAGGTGAAGTAACGAAGACAGAGTGAGCAAGTTCTTTAATGCTGGAAAGTCTTTGGTGGTTCACTTTGCTGCATAGAAATAAACCATCTGCTCACTTCAGAGGACAAATGGAGCCAGGCATTGAAAGCTACCTGAAATTTTTAAGTGCATGGCTTGGAAAATCAGTAAAGAGAGATATGCTACTGAGGTTAGATATGTTTGGGTCCACCTTGACCACCTGCCTCACCTGGCCAATGATTTCTATCTAGCCAGGTCTGCTCGCGTATAGTTTCTTGCTTACATGGTTACATCTAAGAAAGTACATAAGTCATTCCCTTTCGGGCATGAGCAGACTGGTCCTGCAGGCCTGAAGGTGGAGTGTGTGAAGTATTTGGGCAGCACGGGGCAGGTATTTGAAAAGCTACACTGAACTCACAGGCAGCAATGCATCTCCGCAAACACCTTTGTGGCAGCACCGCTCGGTGCTTTCGACTGCCAGCACCCGCAGCTGCTCAGCGGTCCCTCCACAGCTTTTTGGAGATGCTCACCCACCCGCGATTAGATAGAAAGACAGAGAAAACACAACCTGAGTGCTTAACTCAGATGTGGGGGGTAGAGGTTGCAACCCTTGCAAGCCATTTGTCAATGGCTTCTCCCTTTCATAACCTTTTTTTCCAAAGGCTGACAAACAAATAAATGCAAATATATGGTGCATTTACAATGTATTTATAGAAACACATTGCACTGTATAAAGAAGTCTTAAATGGAGACCCTAGCAAAGTACCCACCTTAATTTCTCTGCCATCAAAAATGGACGTGGAAAGCCTCAAGCTTGGCATCAAGCCAAGAGAGAGACAGAATCGGAATAATTGCTTCCCTATTCTACTCCTCTACATGGTCATCTCATGTAACATTTAGGCAACTAATTTAGGTTGCCAAACTGGTACCCGATCCTGCCGGAGATCCCTCATGACGAGCAAGACACAGAGCACTTCCAGCTTATTGAAACCCTTTGGATGAGTTTATCTGTCCCCATTATCCAGATGGGGGCTAAGGTGACAGGGCTCATGTAATTAGTGCCCTGCCCTGCTCGTTATAAATTGTCATTGTGCTGTGCAAACATAGGCATGGATAGATGGACTCCTGCATCTTTGCAAATACATATCCTGCAGGTGAAATGGAGAATTTAGAGTCATCACACAAGTCTTCAAGAGCAACACGTGCAGTATATCAAGACCATTCTTGCTGGACAGCCCATTTGTGAAAAGCTTGAAGAAATCTGGTTTTAGAGGAGCTGCCAAAAGCTTTCTGTGAACATGTTACAGGCGGCAGGCTAAATGATTGCTATAGTGCAGATGATGAAGGGAAAAGCTTGCTTTGCTGGCAGTATCTATTATTCTCCTGCACGTGGAGAACACGTGGTTCAGGATAAGTGAAGGAAGCATCTGTCAAGAAAGGACATATGGATTTTTTATTGCTGAAAAGGAAGCTACAAACAGAGCTACACTGTGAAGAAAGGTGAGCTTCTCCCCAGGATTTTTATAAACACTTACCTCTGCAGAGGCAAGCTAGTGAGCTGATCTTCCCCCGTGGGTGACAAGTGTCTCTGCTTGGAAGCGCCCAACAACTAAAGCGTCAAGAAAGCACAAATCTGTGCAACAGCTCCTGTCTCCATGATCTCCCAGGCTCAGGTCTGCCAGGCACTGCGCCCATTGCTGCCTCTTGTCTCTTCATTTCACTCTGTGCCTGGGAGTCGGTTCCTCCTGCCCATCTCTCACAGACTTTGCTACCTCTGAGGAGCTTCTGCCACCGCCAACAGGGCCCGCTGCTCCCATGGCAGCCAAGCAAGACAGAGAGCTGAGCGCTCGTTTACTCCCTAGTCAGGGCACAATTTTATGGCCAACCTGTGATTCTGGATGGTAGAGAGAGATCTTTAAAGAGATCCCAAACCTGAATTTTCTCTAGAAATCTGGTTGCTCCATTTTGATTTTCAGACCTACCAAAACAAGGATGAGAGCACCTGAAATGAGAAGAGGCAGGTTGCTGCTTCTGGGAGGCTCAACTCTGGCTCCCAGGATGGAAAAGCAATCTGAGAGCTCAAATGGGATGCCATTTGGGACAGTCCAACCATTTCTGCAGCAGGTCGTGGAAACCCACCGCCAGCCCCCACACCAAAATGACTCATGTGGTCAGGTCAGAACAAAAGTTGGCCTCATTAGCCCAGTGCTGTGCTGGCCCACTAATTTTCAAAGCTAGTGTATTTAGGAATTACCATCTTACACAGACCATATGGTTTGCTTCTCACTGGGCCAGCGCAACTTAAAATATTACTTTAACAGAGGCTCTCACTGAGAGCGTTAGAAGGTAAAAAGTCTTGGTCAGGTTAAATATTGTAGCAAAGGGTTTGAATCTGTATTTTGTATCTGCATCTTGTCCTATTGGCATGAAGGAGAGCACAGCTACATCAGCTGGAAATTGCCCACTGAGGCGCCGGGGTGACCTTCCTCTAAAACAGCAAAGCCTGCCATCCCACATGTGCTCTCTGGCTTCACCAGCGCTGCTGCCGGGATTACTGCTACTCAACACCTCCTTTAACAAACAAGGAGGAAGGTCTTTCTGAGCAGGCTTGTGCTGCTCGCAAATGGGAATAAACGAGGAGGAACAGGGATGGGCCAGGAGCGCAGGGCGCGTGGCCAGCTAAGTGCTCCTGACACGGGACGGCGCAGGCTGTGCAGAGCCCTCAAGGGCAGGGGCCGGCGGCGCATCACGAGGCACTTCGAAAACATGGCTGGAGCAGAGCCGAGAGCGTATGCTGTCGGGAACTGCCCTTGATTGGCAGGAAGATGGACCGACCGATTTAAAAAACCTCTTCCATCTCTCTCCTCTGTGATTCTGTGACATTTTCTCCAGGAAAGTAACATACTTCCAAATTAATCTGATTGCAGTGAAGCGGGTTGTCGTCAGCCCCCGGAGAGTGCAGAGCTTCGCTGGCAGAGGGGTATGATGGTCCATCTCAGCTGAGAGCAGGCGAGACTGCTGCCCTCATGGCATGGGGCAGAGGGTGACCCTCTAAAAGCTGCCAAGTCTATTTAGTAATAATTAGCAGGGGAATAATAAAAGGCTGGATAAGGAGATAGAGTGAATTAATTCATTGCCTGCTAGGTAAATAAAGCAGAGGCAAGAAAAGAACTAAGAAGAGAAATAGATGGATGGACAGACTTGATGGACTAATCAGTCTTGCCGTCTACTTATACGTAGGGGCTCATATGTCCTAAGGGGACAACATTATAAATCAGTGATACAGACACTACTCAAAGAATTGCATATTGGTATGCAAGATTTAAGACCGCAGAACAGACACTGTTCAACATGGGAGAAGAATTTGGATGTATTTAGTTGTTTTTCATATATATGTGTGTTGCGACATTCAAAGAACCCCAGCTCCACTATGCCACAACCTGGTAGTACCCTGCAGCAGAGGCAGAAGGTACCGGTGGGATCGGCTGTGGGGAGCTGGATGGAATCACCCCCTCTGTCTCCCTGTCTTTCCCATATTTATTCCAGCCATCATGGCTGAGCAGAGCCTGAGCAAGGGTTAGGTAATGCAGCCATGGGAAGGCATGTCTCACTCAACAGGCAGCAAGGGAAAAAGGCAAATTAGTGATCATGCAGCACAGGAACAATGAGAAGTCGCATTCAGGGATCAAAAATGGTGGCAAGGTTTTGCATTTGTTGAGATGGAAAGATGGGAGGAAAGAGGACTGGAGAAGCATAATTCTGTCCTGTTGTTCCTTCAGTTTCTTACAGTCTTCCACTCAGATGCTATGAATTTACTGACTTCTGTTGGCAATGTAGAAAATATTCATTAGAAATAACTTTCCACTGAAAGAGAACACTGAAAAATTACATCCCTAGTTTCATGCGTGGGGGAAGGTCAAAGGGTCTGGAAATATCCACAACTTTTCAGCAGTAGCTCAGCCTGTTGTGATTTTCTGCTTTCTCAGAAGGGCTCTGCTTCATGCTCAGGACACCAAACTTCCTTCTCCTGCAGCAGTTTTTGTATAGGAAAAGCCTGGGATCAATGGGTGTAAGCAGACCCTTTGAATCCCCTTTGTGGTTCACAATCTGGTAACATAAAGCATATTACTTATCTAAAATGCCCCCCTCCTTTTCTGCATTTACTTTGTGAAGCAAGGCCAGAAGCTGCAGAGATTTCCTCCGGCCAGCAAATCACCCACCCTTTCTCCTTCTCCTTCCTTCTAAAGATTGAAGAATGCTACCTCAGTCTTTGGCAGTATAATTTTTTAGTTGTGTGTGCGTAATCAGCTTTTCTTAGTGAAAAATGAAAAGTGCCAAACAATAGATTCTAAGACATGTGCAGGCTTCTGCATCCCTGTAAGAGATAAGGCTTGGCACAACACTTCTAATAAACTTATGGCTTCAAAAGGCTGGGAAACTTCATCCTGGGAGCCTATGGCTTTACAAAGGACGCAGTTTTCCTGTAGTAGGATAATGTTTCTTTCCGTTTTTTCTTTCCTTTTCTCTCTCTTTTTTCTTTCCCCCCTTTTTTTCCTTTTCTTTTCCTTTTTTTGAGCTCCATGAAGAAAGGCAGGCTTTTGTTCTGGCCAGTGTGACCTGCAGTTTTTGAGGCTGGCTTTTTATTCTGGTCAGATGACTTTGTAACTGTAGCAGGGAAAGAAAAATAACAGAGGGAATCCAAGACATCACAAGACATCCCTTGTGCCAGCAAATGTACGCTAGTAGTCTAGCACACTCTGTATTTCCAGATAAGCTTGCTTGAAACAAAGACAACTAAAGAAAACAAACAAACAAAAACCCCCAACCTGTTAGAACTTGACAGAACTAGCCCCTCGCCATATGATATCTGCTAATGAACTGCATGCAGTGAAAAATGTGTGCGAATTCTTTCTGTGGCTTTTGGGGGAGGGCGATGATTTATTATCAAGTAATGTAATAAGCAAGTCTGAAAATGGGTTGTGGTGGGTGGTTGCTTGCCCCCCCCATCCCCCCCTGCTAAATCATGCCATAAATGTTTCCCTCAGCAGATGCAGACGCACATCATTTCTTTCGGGATTTTATAACCATGACAACCAGTTTTAAAGGAACGTTTTCAGTTTCCATAGTTCAAATTAGAAGTCTATCCAAAAGGAGGGCTGTAAAACGAGAAGTAAGCTACTATTTCCACATTTTCCTAGGAACAATGGACTGTTAAATTTTTGCCCTTATTATTATATACAAATGTGATACAATGTAAAATAAAGCTTCTATACCAACTTTTACTTTAAAAATAATTTTAAAAGCAAAGTTTATTCCCTTGCTAAAAAGCTTTCATTTTTAAAGATAGATAGTGAAATTAAATCTTCCTCATTTTAACTCATGTTAGATTTAATGATACTGTAATTTATAATAAGTAAAGCATGTTGACATTTAATGCATATGGCTTCTTTGAAGTTACATCCTTTTAGTACAGCTGAATTTTGATGAGTTTTACCAAAAAGGTTGAAAGAGTTTAGGTAAGCTAAAAATACCTCGGGAGTGAGTTTAATCTGGGTTAGACACAGGTCCTTTTATCTTACATTGAAATCTCATTAGCAGCAAGGTGCAGAGAACCTTTCAGTGCTTTCAAACACTTTAAAAACCAATGCCAAGCTGTGGACTGGAGTCACAAAGAGGGGCCAGCACCCAAGCCCAACATGCTGCCAGTGCTACTGTTCCGATGATGGGATCCTGAGATGAGGCTTCACCCCAAAAGGCTCCTCTGTGCTCCCATTTCTGTTTCAGGCTATGCTCACCTCCCCCCAGGGCTCTCACCTGCGCTTGCTTGCCTGACGCCCAGCACTGCTCATGACACTGGTATTGTCCATTTGAACACCTGAAGGATCAAGACAACAGGGAAAAAAAGTGTGTATACCACCCAAACAAAGGGAAAATAAGATGAACCCATCTCAGAATTCTTTTTTTTCTTGTCCCGTGAAAGAAAGCAGCATAACCCTTTCTAGTACCTCTAAGTAGGGGGCTGGGGGCTGTTTAGATGCAAGCAAAGCACAAGCAGTTCCCTCCCCAGTATGTGCTGCTGTGTCAGCTCCGTGCAACGTAGCATTCATTTGGGGCTCACCTGCTCACCCTTCAGTGCCTGACCTGTGCTTGTTCGCATCTCAGATAATCTCCCGGATCTCTTTTGCAAGCAACAGAACAAGACAAAGAGAGCACACGCATGCAATAGTGTGCCTAAGCAGAACTTTTTCTCAAAATTAGACATCTCCATAGGTCAGACAAACAGTGCTTTACGAGCATCTCTTCCTCTCTTCGTTTTAATTGGGAACATTGAACCTCAGTGAGATGCAACTGCCTGCCTTTGCGTTCATAAATCCCACCTGTTCTTTGAGGCCCTGATCTGGCAAATCATTTCTCTGTAACCAGCAAATAACTATGAACTAATAACTATATAACGATGGTTCCCCAGCCTCCGATTACAGCAGCCTGGTTACCACGTCCATGCTTTCTCTTGGTTCAATTCCATGCTTTGGTTACAAGAACGTTTATTACTCAGATTATTCATTTTAACCTTTGGTGAGCTCATCTGCTTAATGTTAAATGTCCTTTGAAGCAGAGTGCTCAATGGAGCTTTTTCAGCACTGGTACTTTGTGAGTGTCTCTCTCCCTTCACAAGTTTCACATGATTAGTCCCTCATTTGTCATTTCCATCTGATATTTCTAACCCATTTTGAAGCATAATGTCTCTATGGAATTGTTTTTGTTTGCCATGTTTCCAAAGCCCCATGTCAGCCTGGCTGGGTGATGCCCTCCTCTTCTCCCAGTGCAGTGTGAAACCCACTTACAAAGTCCTAGACAATCTCTGGGTCCATTTACCATGTTGCACATATGAAAATGTGCTTTCAAAACAAGCAGCATACAAGGTTTATTTGATCCTTTCTGCATAAAATCAGTACAACTTTGGCTTTTCTAAGAGATGCAGGTTGTCCCGTGCTCCCATGTAACAAACAGCCCATTATTCACCCTTGTGACTGGGGATCCAGCTGGGCATCCACCAAAGCAAGATGAGTGTGTTGTGCTGTTTATTAGAAAGCCACTGAGAACTCAGGAGTTTTGTAATTTCTCCGTAGGGATGACTAAGGTGACCTGGCCATTCCTCCCCTTCAATGGAGGTCTTCAACCCAACCCTGAGAAGGTAATTTCAGCCTGCCCTGCAGTCCAGGTTTCTGATCTGAGGTTCACTATGGCTGGAGAGGCTTCTTCCACACACAGAGTTGCACACCACTGCTGGCACTGCTAATTGATCATCCGCTTAAGCTGCCTCCCAAGCTGGACACAGCTCTTGGGCAGCACGTAGCCTGTTTTGCAGAAGCACCGCAGTGGCCCCTGTGCAGTGCTCCCTTGCAAATATTCAGAGCTGTGCCTTCCTCCCTCTGTCTTCAACCCTGGTGTCAAGCCAAACCAAGCTGCTGGTACAGGGCTACAATAGTTAGTTCATGTTTCCATTAGCTAATCATGTCTTTTCATGCTGAGTAATAAAACCCCATATAAATGAAGCAAAATGTTAGCTTAAAACAAACGCGGCAGAAAACTGCAACCAAGCACCGATCATCCCGAGGGCGGCAAAGCAGCAATCGATGGAAAATGACCTCAAAATCCTTCAAAAGAAGGTAACTGGACATTGCTAATATGAAATTACCAGGAGTCTGGCTCCCAAAGCACCTTGAGCTAGTGATTTTTTTTTTTTTTTTTAAATCTGGAAATACATTTCTCACATCTGATCTCTGTTTGCTGATCCCACCGTTTCGAGAACAGCGGTGGGCTCATCTTATCTGAAGATCCATTTAAGGGGTTTGCATTAGGGTAACATGAAACCCTCCAAGGTGTCTCTGTTGATGAGATGAAATGACAAATGATTGCTCTGATTTATTCTGACGCTTGAGAGCAGAGGAAGGGAATGTTTTTTGGGGCGACAAACCTTTCCCTCCTTCAGGACTTGCTGTTGCAGAATTCAGGGAAGTAACTGAAGATTTTAAACTTGATTTTCATACCTTAGAACAAGCATAGTATATTCACAGGTATACAGAGGAGAGATGGGGTTTAATCTGGCACAAGACCTGCTTAGGCTGAGGGTTACAGAAACTAATAATTTTGTATTATTATTACTAATATTATGTAAAATTTCTTGGCACCTGGCAGCTGTAAAAGCATTAGACTCTTCATCCATAAAAACACACCAGAGCCATCACTTACGTGGCAAAGGGCTGCCCAGGGAAGTGGTGGGATCGCCATACCTGGAGATATTTAAAAGATGGGTAGAGATGGTGCTTAGATGCATAGTTTAGTGATGGGTTTTGTCAGTGTTAGGTTGATGGCTGGACTTGATGATCTGAAAAGTCCCTTCCAACCTAGGCGATTCTATGATTCTATGTTTTTAGTGTAAATGCGTGGGTCAGCAGCCCTTGAGAATAACATGTAAAGTTCAACATGAAGTTATGACATGGAACCGCTGCATACATTGCCGTTACATCTGCATGAACTCTGGGGGAAAACAGGCTCACGCCTTCTGACTGTGCAGCACTCACAGTGCTGACCACCGAGGAGTGACGCTAAACTTGGTGCTCTGAAACCACCTTGGATTTCTTTGCTTTTTAAACATTAATTTAACCTGACTTCACTATGTGTGAGAGAGACTCTGCACAGCTGCATTTCATAGCAGCATTGACTTTTTTTTCAGGTCACTGCTGAGACCTTGTTGCTCTCCAGTGCTGTTGTACCCTCTCACTTGCTGCTGGAGCTGTGCTCTGGGTGCAGCATCAGACGTACAAATAACACTTTGCAAAAGCCAGGAGAAGCACTCACTCCTTTTGTAAGATGAATTAAACGCAACGCAACAAAGGTAAACAGACCCGTTTCCCTTACCTTTTAATAGCAGGTCAGTGATGCAATGTCTCTAATTAGCACTCACAGCTGGCCATAGCTGAATTGCTGGGAAATGCCCAGTGGCCTGCAGGTATTTTGCCATCCTTCCCTTTCATCAGTGGTAAATTTCAATCACAAATGCTTCTGCTCTTGACTGTTACTTGACTGCTGGTACTTGAGCTGAAGAGCCTGCTGTTACAGTCTGGTCTGTGGAGAGGGACAGAGGATTTTTGTTACCTGGGTGAAGAGAACAAAAAAGTGGGAAGAACACAAAGAGCAGCTTTCACAGACCCATCTAACCTTTGTGAAATCGGCACGGAAAAATAGGCTTGGGTTAGAGGGCAATTTAAATTCCTTCCCAGTGTTACCTAGATCTGATGTAACAAGTAGGAAGAGAACGGTGGGTGTTATTTTGAAGCGTGAGTGAATGCCCAGGGAAGTGGTGGAATCACCACCCTGAGGGTATTTAAAAGATGGTTGGAGATGGTGCTTAGAGACATGGCTTAGTGGTGGTTTTGGCAGGTTGTGTTGGTGGTTGGAACTGATGATCCCTTCCAAAAGTCCCTTCCAACCTAGACTACTCTATGATATGACATACACTCTTTAGAGCAGAGCCCTTAGTCTGTAAGAGATAGTAGTAGCATGCTTTCAACTCAGATCACAATGTACACACACCCCTATATAAAAATATGGACACACACACGTACACACATGCACAAGCATATAGCAACACATGAAAACACTTAAAAACGAAGCTGGAGCACTTGCAGTGCCTGACATTTGCTGTCCACTGCTGGGAGTGCACAGCTTCCTGCTGGTATAATCAGCTGAGTATAATCCCTGTATATTTTATATTGGTATCAGTACTGGTTCTTAAGTGTTATTAATGTTAATTATCTAGTCTTCTTCTATTAAATCAGTTTATAGTTCAGCCCTCAGGCTTCCTTGTTTTTCCCCAATT
Organism: Rhinoptilus africanus; assembly: GCA_013400135.1. NCBI lineage: Eukaryota > Metazoa > Chordata > Aves > Charadriiformes > Glareolidae > Rhinoptilus > Rhinoptilus africanus. The sequence goes on from VXBO01013206.1 coordinate 221,171, forward strand.
CCCCTTCCCGGGTCAGGACGGGTCTTTAGGTGAGAGAATAATTGTCTAAATGACAATAAACTGTTGTGAGTTTTTCAAACCATAACAGATGGCAAAGCCCATTGCAGTGCTATGATTTGCAATCCCACGGGAGGGACAGCACAATTTATCATAAAGTTAGGTGCTGGCTGAAGAAATGGAAGTGTGGTCTTGCCCCTAGTTACTGACATAGGGGACAAATACTCTAGCTAAAAAATACCGCACAAATGAATATCATTTGACTCTATGAATGGCCCTACTCAGGAAGAAAAGAACTTTCAAAAGAATAAAATTAGAAAATTCTGCAGGTTTTTTTTTTTTTTTTAGGGATTATCCTCTCAAATCAGCTATCACACCCCTAGCAACTATGACACTTGATAGGGCTGAGTGGTATATTAGACTCTCTTCCCAGGGCTCCCATTTTAATTTTATCAGAACTCTCCAGAAATTAAATGCACTTTCTATTGTTCCTTCATTTGTGATGTGCCTGACTTGGTCTAGATTTAGATTTCTCCAGTTGGATCAAATTGGGCAGTCATAATCCCTCCTTTCTGCTGTTGCTGCATCTGAAATATCTGAATTAATGAGGTCTCTTGTTTTGCTATCACGTGATCTGAGCTGCCAAAGTATTTACTTTCTCTCTGAGTGATGTACAAGATGTAAATCATCTACATGCTCCTTCAAATGCTCCTTTACATGTAAGACACTAACCTAGCTACTTTTTACTTTCCAAGCTGTACACTGCAATACACAGAGAATCCCCAAATTCTGTCAAATTTAACCACAAATATAAGGATAATCCCAGGCATGATGTGCTTTAGACTCACTTAGACTGCAAAAATCAGCTTAACCAAACTACCTGCTTACACTGTATCTTTGGACTAAGTCCCTCAAATAGATAGCTCCCAGCTCACGGGATAAACCAAAAGATACGTTATGAACTCAAATGAAACCATAAAGATTAGGGATAGCCAATACTTTAATGTTCTTCTAATATTCGCGTGAAAGTGGAACCTTCCTCTAACAGGAAAGGAGAGCTGAAAACCCAATAAAAATACTTGTATCTTATGCTGCATCTAATGAACAATCCTGTAACAAATGGTAACAGTGAAATAAGGCATAACCCATTAGCGTGCCGTCGCTCTGGCCCTGCTGTCTGTTGGCATAACTCCGTATCTTCAGTGTAGTGAAAGCCAATTTAGCATCAGCAGCAGATCTGATCCACCGTGTTCGAAAAGAAGCAGATGAGCATCTCGTCAGTACGATACCTTCCTTTGCATTGTCTCCGCAGTTTCTAGCATATGGATGGCTGAAGCAGCTTTCCAGTTCTCAGCTTGCAACCTGATGGAAGGAGGCAAATACCAATTTGTTGGCTGTGACAAGAAGGCAGTACTCTGCGTGTATATATATCTGTTTCTGCAAATTAGGTGTGTGCCCTAACTTCTGACATATTCCATATACTAAGAACGGAAAAACTGCTGCTTCCTTCAAAGTTTGCAGGAAATACTTCATGGTTTAGGATGAAGATAACTAAGAGCAAGTAAAGAATTTACTGGGCGTAAGTCAAGGAGATGCCTTGTATTTAGCACAAAATATATAGAAAATTATTGTTCTCTCTTTTTATGCTTCTCTTCAATCCAGAGGAATCTTGAGAAACTTGACTGGAACAACAGAAACCTCACTGAGTTCAACAAAGGGGTGTGCAAAGTTCTGCACCTGGAATCAACCCCATTCCCTTGCGCAGGCTGGGAGCTGCCTCAACAAGGAGCAGCCCTGAAGAGGAGCAGGGGATTATGGTGAACACCAGATTCAATAGAGATTACAAGAGTGAATAAACTACAACTGTTTAATCTAACCGAGAGGAAGGTAAGGCATGATTAGGTAGTTTGAAGGATAGTTCAACAACTTCAAGGGTAATTACAAAGATTACACAGGCAGACCCAGTAGCGTCAGACAAAGGACACCAGTTGTAAACTGCCATTTTGGAGTGTCCTGGTTTGAAGTAAAATGGAACTAATTTTCTAATTTGTCATTTTACTTTTTAGCTGGGCCTCGTCTAACTGACTAAAGTCTGAAATTAACAACACATTGTTCAGACAGTGTTCACTCTCCGAGTGATAAGACCTGATTATACCAAGGAGTGGTATGCACTGAGGCTCCTGCTTATACTTATTGCTATAACAACCAAGGTCGGCTAACTTTGCTGTTTGTCCCGTTAGAGGGTCGGAAGCAGAGAAACGCAGAGGGGTCACACCTGCAGGGAGGAGCAGACAGGACCCAAAAGTGATCAACAGGGTATTCCATCCCANTGGAGGTTCAGAAGAAACTTTTCAATCAGGAGGGTACTGTAAGGCGAGAGCAAGCTGCACAGGGAGGTGCTACAGTATCCGTCCTTGGAGGCTTTCGAGACACAGCTAGTCAAAATCATGGCTGAACCAGTAAATTGGACTACAGACCTCCAGAGGTCCTTTCCAATCTCCTGTAAGAGATATCCCATCCTTACTCACCTTCCTCTGTTGATAGTACCTGTATTCTCCAAGATAAGTGGACATCCCTAGATTAAGGGATGTCACAGAGTTATGACAAAACACAGCTGTCTTTGAGCCTCTAAGGAAAACTTTGGTCAGAAACCTGTTTTTCTTTGGGACAACCTGTATTACAGCTTTGGTTTTTATTTCATATCCTCAGGGTACTGGAAAGCAGAGAAAAGAAACGTTCCAAATATCAACAGGATAAAAAAGTAAATATGAAGTAATAGTAGGATATCTTTTGATTTTAGCTACAGAAACTTTTTGTCTCATTTGAAAAGGGAGTTCCAGCTGCAAAGCCAAAAATCATTCATTATGAATAAGGCTACCAACAGACTTTCACTTGCATTAGTCCAAAAGGAGGATGGGCCATAGGCTCAGCTGGTGCAAGTTCAGCATGTAACAGTCAGTGCAAATATTGTGATTTACACCAGCTGAGATATGGCTTTCTGTTTCTATTTTAATAAATCAGCTGTAAGAATAAATTTATCCTTACTTGCCTGGCACGGTTCTGTTGAGATGTTTAACCACATGAACACAACGACTATGTTTTTAGTGCAAACCACAAATGAAACATCCTTTGTGCCACATAAAGCACATCTTCTAGCCCAGATTGATTTTAGAGGTGCTAATTACATTGCGTAGTGTTGCAGGAATGACAGTAATTCACTTCTAAAATCCATTTAATTTCTTTTTAATTACTCATGTTTACCAATTCCTTTAGATTCGGAAAAGGCTCAAAATCACTATTAGCAAAGGAGGCTTGAAATGGAATGATTAAGAACATCTGGCACATACATAATTATACCAACCAATTTATTCCTCCTTTACCCTTTCACTATAACCGTGATAAAGAGGTAGAGCTGCATTCTATCACTTTTCTGAACGTTTAGAAGTACCTTACTGCACAGGCAGTTTCACTGAAATAGTTGGCAATAATTTTAAGTGTGTAACACCAAACCTTGGAAGAAAGGCTGGCAGATTCTTTCCCTGACTAAGTGTAGCTGTGAGCCCCAGATGTGTGGTCGGTCTTTCCCATGAATGAATTCAGGCAAGTCTGATTTTACCTGAAAGACTACCTGAATGTAACTGGGGAGCTTGTTATAGCTTAATAAAAGTATGAATCAATACTAAAATCATGTTGATTCTGCCCATATTTTATCTTTGGAGACAAACAGAAGTAAAGAAATGAACTAAAGCATTTTACTTCCAAGACATCTTCTTCTTAATTTTCCTTTGCTCGCAACTTAAAAGATTTATCTTACTTGAGATTTGTACAAGGCCAAATTTCCAACACTTACTGAAGCAGAATTGCTTTTGAACCAGCACATGTGGTGACTCCACTCATGATTGGTTTGCTTCTGCTGGCCAAGGGGATCCTCCAATGAGTTCAAATTAGATAAAGGAAGGACCTTTAATATTTCTACATCTACATCCTTTTGCTATCTCTTCATTCCACAGAGTATCCCACCTGGGCAGTACTCACAGGCATGAAAGCAAGAAGCAGGGCAGCACAGGACAGGGAGAAGGGCTGTGTCTGGACTTTGCTCCTGCATCTCAAAAATGGTTGTTAGTTCTGGTATGCAATCTATACGTATTCACTGTACAAATACAGTCAGGGGGAATTTGATGCCATCTATTCAGTTAAACCAAGAGAAACTGATTAAGATCATAATCAAGATCATGGAGGGGAAGATGTCCTGGTTAATCAGTGATGACGTTATTGCTTCTGAAAAACATAACAAAAGCCAGTGTGCAGGCCACTGGACCATTTCACATGAAAGAGGAGAGAGCACTACTATCCTCTGTCAGTGGCTGGCTTCCCAAACTTATGGCTGGCAAGTGGTTGGTTCACCATCACTTAGTGTATTTAAGAACACACAGAACCTCATTTAAAAGAATTTAAAGCAACTCCAAGAACAGCTGTGAGCTTCATACATAAATTTCTACCTGAATCTGTCTTTCACTACGCAAATGATGAGACTGGCTGATCAGGGTGACTCTTTCTGGCCAAGGATCTGTTAATCTTATTCTCTAAGTACCACCTTTTTGGACCTCTTTATTCTTCGCAATCATTCACCAGGCACAATCCAGACCCATCTCCAGGGAAGCGTCGCTAGCGACGGCGTTACCAACAGTTTATAGCTCCATGGCACTCTGTGACAACCTGGAAGAAGATATCTCCTGAGAGCATTTTGGGGTGATGAGACCAGTGCCAGGAATAGCCTTCAGACCTGGATGACTGCAGAAAGCCTTACTCCTTTTATGTGAGTTCTTAAAATGGAAAAAGGAGGGAAAAAAATCTAAAAAAATCAGTGAATTGTGGGCTGTTTTCTCCACAATATTTCATAAGAAGAGTGTTTCATCACATTAATTTAGAGTCTCAACAGTCCAATTTGAAAACCAATAGCATTGCTTCTGAAGATTCTGCTTTATGGATTTCTGTAAGGTATGTAATGGGAAAATCTAGCTCTGCTATACCATCAGGACAGTTTCAGCTGGAAGGAGCCAGGACTGAATAACAAAACATGAAGAGGATAATGGCAGGTTTGACAGCGATGGAGTGCTCAGTTTATCATGCACCACCACAATTTAGGGCCACCACAGCTTATTACTCTAGCCAGTTGATGGAGACAAAGCTCACCCTCTCTGCCTCGACTGGTCGGTTGAAGGAACACTTCATGTCTATACATCAGCTATGGCTCAAAGGAGGGCTAGTGCATCCTCACAAACACCATGAAACTAATTGAAAAAGAGTGATGCACCAGGCCACCAGTCACACAACTTTAATTTTAAGGATGACAGGATACCCTACATATGCTTCCCATGTACTACAAGTAAGCAAAACTATAGGTAACCAATGTTCTCCAGTGTCCATTTCCTTGTGCCATTTCTTCAAGTTCTTAGGCCAGGAGCTTCTTTCTTCTGCAATCTCCTGCCTTTATCATCCATTTATTATTGACTGCCAGCTGCCGTGTGGAATGATTTGTTTTTTTCAGTCAGGGGATCTGTCAAGTCCACCAGAGCATTGGCCCTTATTTATCTTTTCTTGTGGTTTTGACTGTCTCTTGCTCCATCTTCCTGCGTGTTCTTCCATGGAGTTTCAAAGTACCTTACTCTGGTCTATATTATTCTTGTGAATACAAGCGAAAATTTTATTGAAGATTCAGCTTTTCTTCCTTGTTCCCTGTCTGCCAAATATTGAACCAAGTTATTTTGGAGACTACTGTTGAAATCCAAGCAAGGAAAATGCATATGCTTACTCACGTTTTAACCAGACAGACTTTACAGGATGCAGTCCAAACTTGATTTGAGTTGGTCCAGCAGCTTCCTTTACACAATAACATTAGCATTTCACTGAATAAACTGAGTCTTAGAAAATTCATTGAAGAATGTCTTATTCTGCAAAAAAAACTCTAGCATTTTTATACGAGAGGTGCATGTTCCCACCTCAAATTCAGATTTCTTTTCATACATATCTTGCCTGGGCATACTTTCAAATTTCTACAAAGGAATTTATTTCATAATCTTTCAAGATTTTTTTTTTTTAATTCTAGTGGTTGTTGTTTTCATTTGAAATACTTTATTTGCATATTTGCATATTTCTTGTGACATGCAAATTATGAATCTTTGGCCAGGTCATGATCCAGTTCCTCCATATAGAACAAAGGTGACTCCTTGTATTTTAGTTTTGTGACCCCCGATTTAAATCTGTTTAACTGAAATGAAGCATTTAAAATCTGATCTTCACAGTTCTAGTGACTGTAAATTTTCTTGGTTAGCACAAGATTGTGCACTGATATAAAGGGTACCTTAAATCTTCCTTTCTGAAAACCACCTTTTAGTCATCAGTTCTCAATCCATTGAAACAACCAGGATAACTTTCAGGATATGTCTGATGAAGATGCTTAAGCACAGAACTCTATTAGCGGTCTTTACAATTGGGTGTTTCTTTTGAAATGAAATCCAGTTGAGAACATAGTTTAGAGTTTCTGAACAAGAATAAAAGAGAACAGGAAGTGTATTTTCCTTTACTGTCTTAAAATAAGGTTGGCAAGCCTTTTTGGTTTCTTTTGCTTTGCTTAGTTTCATTAGAAGTCATGACCATACTACAGGTGTGTACATAGTACAGGTGTGGTCTTTGGGTCACAGCTCCTGCTGCTGTGAATATCCACCAAATTATAAGGCTAAGTTCAGTGGATTTTTCTGACTTCAACTGTTGACACTTTTGAAAGTGGCAGCTTCAGTCTCAGAAGCCAGAATCATAGAACCATAGAATTGCTCATGTTGGAAAGGACCTTTCAGATCATCTAGTCCAACCTTCAACATAACACTGACAAAAACCACCACTAAACCATGTCTCTAAGCACTATGACTGAGATGTGTGATGGCTCCTATGTGCAACTAGTGTGGAGTACAGGCCATGGCTCTGTGGCATACCACATGTTGCAGTGGTGAAACTTGAATCGGACTTTCTCTTCAATTACTGCTGAAGGGTTGCGTAGCACTTGACTGGGTAAACAGAGAAACTGTATGAGGACAGCAAGGGTGACATGCAACCAAGACGAAGAGGATGAAAAACACCCAAATCATGAAGCACTGATGGGGTGGGAATTGGGAGAAATAAAGGGAGGGACAAGAGTTTGGGAGGAGGATCCAGCAAGACAGAATGGAGGAGAAAGAATGAAGAGACAAGATGTAGTCTGAATTTGGGGGAAGGCGACAAGACAGGATTGAATGGTACAATGGATTCAGTGGTCCACCTAAACATGAGAAGGAACTTCTTTACCTTAAGGGTGGCAGAGCCCTGGCCCAGGCTGCCCAGGGAGGTGGTGGAGTCTCCGTCTCTGGAGACATCCCAAACCCGCCTGGAGGCGTTCCTGTGCCCCCTGCTCTGGCTGGCCCTGTTCTGGCAGGGGGTTGGACTAGATGATCTCCAGAGGGACCTTCCAACCCTGTGATTGTGTGATTCTGTGTAATAGGAAAAAAGAGGCCAAAAAACCGCAGGTTGCAGAGGTAGAACTGAAGGACTCAAGCTTATAGGTGGAATAACAGAAGGATTGGGATTTCCATGGAAAAACAATGATGCTTTGGAAACTTTCTGATCATCTTCAGACACCCAAAAATATGGTCATGTAACTGCAGTGATGAAACAGTGGTTAGTGAGGAACAAAATACTGAGGCTAAATAGCAGTAGTAAAACCAGTTTGAAACTAGACTTTGTCCATCAAGGAGAAATGAACAGTGTCCACTGAGGTACTGAAGAGGGCGGGAGGTTTAGGCAGTGATCAGTCAATGAAAGACTGTATCATAAAAAGTCTACAAAAATGGACATTGCACAAGTTCTTTAAACCTAACAGTAACTTCTGAGTGCAGAACTCTGCACTTGATGATCTTCCTGGAAAGCCATAGTTTTCTCTGTAGCAAGTGATCTTTTAAGGTAAGAACTTTGAAGAACTGCATGGCAGTTGCTTTCCATTGTCTGCAAGTGAGCCCAAAACCAAGCTGTTCTAAATGTCTCACTTTTATTTTACATAAAAGCATTCCTAATCCTAAGGGCAGAAAAGCTTCTTCAGGTATGGAAAAGCAGTAGTGCCAACTAGACCACACTGAGGTAGGAAACATAAAAAAAAAAAAAGCTAAAAAAAAAAAGCTAAAACATCTGCTACTTTTCACCCTAAAAAAATGCAATACAGAGCTATTTGGGACCTTCAGAGTATTTTAAATCTATCCTACACTGCACTTGAACTTGTCCCCTTTAAAAACAGCTGATAATAATGTTTTCTGATAATACTGTTTTCTTTCTGTGTTTTTCATCACAGTTGATGGATATAGACAAGAAAGTCTTCATCAGTAAATAATAAAGCAATTATTTTTAACAGTTTCAATTTCTCAGTTGAAATAAATAATGAAACAGTTATTTTTTCCTTAAGATCTCTGCAGAAAATCAGCCCACCCTGTCTATGAAACATGATTTTTGTAGCTCGTAGGCTTTTACTTCTAGTTATAACAAAAAGACCTTGCTTCACTCTCTACCACTGCTACCATTTGCAGAGATGGTAAATGCTTTAAATTCAGTAACTGATAAGATCATGTCTGCCTACCAAGACAGATTAATTACTATTCACCTGTACTGTTTTGGATGGCGCAGCTTTTGTTTAAATTCTTCCTAGAATTAACTACGTCCTACTTCCTTCCTTTGTAATGGACAGGTACTGTCTGCAAGTGCCCAGTCTGCAAGTGGCCAGACTGATAAAAGAGGGCACTCTGCAATGGACCCGTTCAGTGGAGCTCATTATGCAGCACAGCACATTCGAACATACCATCAGTCATGTTAAGAGTGCCATTTTTGGAGGGCTGGCATAAGTGTAAGCACGCGATTAAATTCAGCTGACTTGATGTTGCTGAATAGAACAATAAACCCAAAGAAGCTCTTCAAGCTATTGATTTCTGCAATGCATTGTATGCATTTACGTAAATCTAATTAAAACACTGTGCATAACCCAATTACGAGCTATTCCCTTACAGCAAGTTTTATATTTATCTAAGCCAGGCTGCACCAGCTGTGAGACATAACCCTGGATTTGCAAATAGCTATTGTGTAAGAGCTGAAGTGGTCAGATAAATACACTGAGGATTTCATCTTTTTGCTAATGAATCCTGTACGTGTGGATCGGGACCTTTTTTGCTATATCAGGCTACTGAGTTTTACTTCATTGACATATTTCTGTTATCAGATTGCTCAGGAGATAAGTGAAAGGTACAACTTAAACAACAAGCAGTTGAGAGGCCAAGGGCCAACAGAAGACCCCCACTATGTACACTGCTAGTAAGTTGGAAGGCAAGTCTGAAGGGGTAGTATCACCACTTTGAAGTACTCTTTAAGGGAGACAGTCTCCCTCCACTGGGAATATAACAGCATTGCCAACACAGGGGAGTGTCCTTCAAATGCAGGGATCTAATGCTAGGTGCTATGAATAACTTTATTCCAGCCCTGAGGTTGAACAGAGCATCAGTATTTAGATTTTGATGGGGATGGTACCAATGTTCATCAGAATTCCCCTGACATCCCGTGAATGCATCTCCATCACCCAAGTAAGAGTGGCAGAAGATGCAAGAGAGACCAGCTATTGCCATTTTCAAACAATACTACACATAAATCTTCCTGCAGCAGATCTAAACCGTGTTTGTGATATGTGTATAATCTTTCTATCATTGGATGAAATAGAAGATTCGGGGGAAGAAAACAGTACCCAACTTTTCTTTCCAGGAGTGGAGCCATCCCTAAGGTGAGCTCAATAAATTACTTTTCCTTTCCTTTCTCTGCCTCCTTGGTGTCAGAGGCTCATAGGGATGGCTTAGCTGGCCAGTAGCTTAGCATCCATCCCTACTCAAGTAGCACTTTCCCAAGCAGTGCTTGAGCTCCGAGCACGGTGGCTGCAGAGGCAAAGCTGCCGGCTGCAGAGCAGCATGATGAGTAGCAGTCTCTCCTCATGCGACCTTCAAGCGTAGGCTTAGCACAGTGCTACAAGCATTCCCTGGGGCAAGTGAGATTGACGTGACACCTGAGCACATGTACTCCCCAACTCCGAGATTTCAAACTACGTGCCATTTCCTTCCAGTTGGAGACAAGTTTATGAGCTTGAGCAGGCAATAAAAGCTTCTCTCTGTGCTAATGAAATGTCCAAGTCCTAATGGATTAGTAGTTTTCATATCAGATTAAATCTACATTTTTGCTGATAAAGACACAAAAGTCACTTCTAATAGGCTTTCAGATTTTGTTAGCAAAAATACATCCTAATAGACCACAGTGCCTATGGGATACAAACAGGACAGAAAAGGCACTAACTCATTATGACGGACTGCTCAAAACCCCTGCTTTCCTCCAACTGGCCAGAACACAGTCAAGCAATGTGCAGAAGGCTATTGCTGATGTAGAGAAACCCTGTGGGCATCTTCCTACAAGCCGATGCAGAGCCAGGCCACCTCTGGCCTCCCCAGCAGTTCCTAGAGCTGTTCTGCAGCCATGGTCACATACAGGGGCCCTGAAACGAGAGGACTTTCTCCCACTCACTTCAAAGAGTTCAGGCCCTTTTGATACTAGAAGCTACTCCACATGTATTTTTGTGAAGCCTCTGAAGGAACAGAGGTCCCAAACTCAATGCCTCACCAGTAACTTTCCACCCTAAAGAACTGCAAGCATTATTTTGGAATACAACACTATGCTTAGTGTATGGAAATCCCTCCAGAAAGCTGCCTGGGCCATGTCTGTGCTGCTAAAGGCAACAGCCTCAGACACCAAGTGGAACCAGCTCACTCACATCTATGCTGTCTAGAGCTTACCCTTTCTCTTCCAAATTTGTCTAGAAACGAGTTAGAGAGGTCGACAAATGAGCTGGAGAGCGAGTTATCAGCTAAGCAATGTGGATGACAGAGGTCCAGCACTTAAACTGGCTCTTTGACTTTCATTTAAAAACATAGATATTCCCTAGAAGACTGGCAAAGAGTAGGGCATTGCTGTGTGGTTGGACTACTCCGAAAACACAGAGCAACCCTGTGGTGCTGGAGAGCAAAGGCACAAGGAGGTGGCAGAGTGTTGAGCCACTATAAGACTTTACTTGCAGGCATGAACTCCTGGCAGTGGCTCCTCTGCCTGCAGCCCTCTATAGGTGCCCACAGGCCTGGGTCCCCCTTCGCAGGCACCTCATCATTACCAATCAGCAGTGCTTCGGTTTATATCTCACTGTGCTTTGCAAGCATGTTAAACCCCCTGCACATGCCAAGCCTTTCGGTGACTCTTTTGTGGAAGTGGATTAACGCACAGGACAAAATTGACTCAACCGAAGGGTACTTTGATGACATTTTGCACGTATGGCTGATTTTTTTTTTTTTATTTTACCTTTTGGAAAATTTCACTTTGTTATTTTGGACCTTAATAGAGTGATGCCGTTTTCCATTTCAATTGGTGCTCCAGCTTGCTCTCACACTTTCATTTCTGACTGAGTCTAAGGTAACTTTTAGAAAGGAAGGAAAAGAGACAGATGAATTACGGCACTTGAAGTCAGAGAAAAAATTCTGAAAGGAAAATGTAATTAAGAAATAAATTGAAAAACGGAAGCACCTGTGATACAGTGGCCAGGGATGATTATTTTAGAGGGGAAACCATCACAGGCAGCTTAATTCCATTTCATTCTGTTGCTCTCGGGATTTGGGCTGTTTGCTCACTTATTTGGATAGAACATAAACTTCTACTTGCACTCTTAGATGTAATGAGTATTATTTTGTATTTAATTAAAATACTGACACATACCCACTGATGGAAAAGTTTCCACTGCTTTTCAGAAAGCACCAGGTCATTTGATTTATAGGACATAGTTATTAACTGCTCAGCAAATAGCTGGAATGGAAATAGTTTTACTTGTTGGGAAAAACACTACTGCTCCTGTAAAAACAAAGGTTTTAAAGAGATTGAAACATCTGGAAGAAATTCAAGATGGGAAGGGAAAATACGCAGGAGAGTAACAGTAAAAATGGTAAAGTGACATTTTGAGTGTTTGATCAATGACTGACACTAAAATAATTTTGCATGAAAATGTGAGGACACTGGGACAGGAAGCGCTGTCAGACCTTTGTAAAGTTTGGATTCAGTGGGTGGTTACCCAGGTTGAAGTGGGATGAGTTACAATAAAAGTACCGACATCTGAAAACCAACATTGAGCAACTAATGCAAAGCTTGACACAGTCTGAATTCATATGGTATAAAAGGAGGCCTTTTCTTAAGTGAGTTTGCTACTTTTCCAGTACCATTTAAAGTTGCTTCATTGGTACAGGAGAGAGTGAGAATAGCAGGTGACAAATCCAAAACTGACCAAATAACAAGTTGGAAAAGTTCTGCTCAACAGCAACCCTGCACTGTCAACCTCCTCCAGCTGCCTCCTGACATTTCTTCTCCTGCCCAACACCAAAACTACTCTTCCAATACTGGATTTCTCATGCCTACCAAAGACTAGCTAAGCATCTAGCAATCAGGTAGGGCAGTGACTCCCTCTGGAAATACAGAGAGAGTATTTTTCAGAGCCACACACAACATAAACTTTCAGGATAAGGCCCTTCTCTGGCCATTTAAAAAAACCCTTAATTTTTCAAGGCTTTTTTTTTGTCTGGAACAAGACAGAAACTGGAGACCTGCCATAGCTGTCTCTGTGCTACAAGGGAGAGAACTAGGGTCTTCATCTCTTGATGGTCTTGATGGGAACAGACTCTATTATTTCATATCATATAGTACTATATGAGCATCAGAGCTACATTTGTGGGTCCCTTTCATAGGGCCTGGAAGTGAGGTCCTATAGCAGATCTTGTCTAGTAAAATTACGAGATGGCCTGGAGCTATCCCATCATGACAGAGCATTAAACACTGTCACTGTTTTTTCCAAAGTTACAGGAAACTTCTGTCCTCTTTTCTTCCTAATTATCAGACCCACAGGGAATCTTTGGTAGAAATGAACATTACAGAACTAGAAGCACTGCCTGAATGTGTCAATATTCCTACTTTCTAAACAAGCTAGCTCTTTTTTTAAAAAAAAGATAGAGGGATATGTCATGTCTAACAGTTACACCTCAAAAGATTTCAACATGACTTAATTGAAGTACTGAGGAAAAACAAATTACTTCTGAACAGGTCAGGAATACAACAGGTGCTATAAACAATCTCAATTCACAACTTGTTCACAGCATTTTTAGTACACTGTTCACTTCTGTGCTGTTACATATTTATCAGAACAACCTGAACAGCTGAAAAGCCTCATAATCCCACCAGAGCATCACAAGGAAGGACAGAGAAATGGATGAGATGACATTAACCTAGTTACTAGGTTTAGTAAACCTAAAGCACTTGTTAAAACTAGAGATGAAAATATAAAATTGCTGTAGTTGTCACCAGAACTGCATAAGGAGTAACTGAGCATTTATGTTATTTTCAGACTCCCTGAAAAACATGCACAGAATCCAGTTAGGAATACATCAGACCTGGTAGGAATCCAGAACTTGTCTAGACAGCAAGGTTTCAAGTACTGGTGTCTCTTCCCCCAGAGCTGGGAAGATTATTATGGATTGGGAAGGTTTTCACACAGCAGCTCTGGGAACTACAGTACTTGAAAGTTTTGTGAAAGACTGTTTTTACACAAATTACATTATAGCAGATTGTGAGGACAGGGATGTTCTAAGGAAAAAAACAACAACGAGCCAGAACACAAAAGTGTTTTCAAAATGAATATTTCAATATTGTTGCAACAAAACAGAATCACAGGCTCACAGAATGGATGAGGCTAGAAGTGATGCCTGGAGACTGTCTAGTCCCACATCCATGCTCAAGCAGGGTCTCCTACAGCAGGTTGCTCAGGGCTGCTAATCTAGCAAGCCTGTTGTTTCACCCATGCTCCTAGAACATGGCCCATCTGCATTTTACAAAAGTTTTCAGATGCTTGTGAGATGAACATTGATGGTCGGTTGGATTTGTTAAGCTTAGAATATGAAGTTCATTGGAACAAGCTCGGTTTCAATATATTTAGGATTGTATTGGCTGATACCAATAGGTACAGCTGATTGAGGGAACAGAGAAATTCTTTGTAACTTCAAGAATTTGACTCCCAAATATTTGGCTCAGTGGAATCATGGGAAGACTGTAGTCTTTCATGGACTGCACAAAGTATGTGCACAGAGTGGACACATTTATGAATGCTTGTTTTTAATACAGTAGAATGGATCAGTTCTGAGCTCTTACTGTGCTTCTGTGAACCTCAGCCTTTGGGGGGTTGCAGAGTAGTCTAAGGCCATTGCTCTGAAGGAAAGACACAAATGATTTCTTCAAATGACCACTTGATGTCACTTGACACCATGCTAATAAAGTTGACGAAGCCCACTTCTGGGCAATAAACATAGGTTCTTAGAATAAGATGTCCAAAAATGGGAAATCAAGATGTCAAAAAGTCCTATGAACAGATTATATTTATTTTTTATGGGCTTGTCTACTGTTCTTGTAAACCAGTGTTAACTACTGCTAAATTACTTACAAATACACAACCTCTTCTTGCCCAGAGAAGTATTGGTAGTGTATGCTTTGTCTTCCAGAGAGGGTCTACAAGTAATTGATAAGACAAGACTTACCAAGTTACGATATATTTCTCACTTTTTTGGTGCCCAGTTTTGAAGAGACATCAAAGAGACACAGTTGTTTCTAGACTACTTTTTCAAAAATAAGATCCCTTTAGCAATCCAGTGTCACTAGTCACTTTGGAAGTTTTGGTTAAGCCTCAGATTTTCTCTCCCCTACAGCTTCATTCCTTACTGACATAGTGCATTTCACATTTCCCATGCATATGAAACACCAGCTCTGAAAACTAAGGCAAGATGCCATATTTCCTAGTCTATCTGTCCAAAGTAAAGTGAATTATTGTTCCCCGAGAACATTTTTCATACATCAGCATGACCTGAATTCTAATAAATTCCAATGATCACAGCCTTACAGTCTCTCTTCTCCCACTTTCCATTTATGTACATTGATTTATTTGTGACAGGAACCTTTATCTTGAGACTTGTATATGTTGGTTTTACACCCTGGTATTCACCAGCCAGGTGGTCTTGCCAGGAAATAGATCTGACTGTCTGTAAAATAAATGTTAACCCAGGATGTTTTCAATGCCAGAGCCGGTTGAAATATTTTAGACAGAAGAGATTCTCCTTGCAGCTACATTGAAAGTGAAATGCTTCTCAGGATACTGTTTTCAAACTATTATTAGATAGAAAAAAGTAAATGACTTATTGAGGTTGTCCCATTTTGCTTTGGAAATGTCACAAGAGATTTGTTCTTACTTTAATCAAGGCAAAATGAATGAGTCGTACTAAAGTATATTTATAAAATGTTTTATATTGGTTTTGATGTCTTTTTAGCATTTGAGTGGTTCCAAATTTAAACAGTTTGGAACCTCTATTATCCAAAATTTTGAAGAATAGCATAGATTCTGCTTCTTGTTTGACTGCCAGCATTGGCATTTACCACAGAAAGAAAATAGCCAGCCTGGTGTTATAAGTGTTAGGCACTTGCTCTCATTTATGAAATGTTTTACTTGCAGACTATACAGTCTTACCCGGGTAACAAGCTTTCCCTTGGCAAGGTAGTCTAAATCAATACCAATAGGCCAGTTGCTTTCCTCATTCCATGTAAGTCAACTGAAGACTGCAAAAACTCAAGGACTGTCTAAAACCCCTCCAGGTATCTCATTTACGATTTGTTGTGCCTTATCAGCTATGACTTTTCCTGCCCTGCCCCTTGGTTCTTGGTTAGCACTGGAAGGAGCTGTGGCAGATCCTTCTGTGAGGACTCCCTCAATAAACCTGGAACCTTCCAAAAAACAAAACAAGGATGATGAATTGATGCATTTTTCTCAACAACTATCTGTAACAAATTTACCATTCCTCACTAACTGACCTCCTGCTTGCTTTAGTGTATGTCAAGCAAAAAAAAAACAAAAACCAAAGGTTGAATTTCTGTACACAAGCCACAAGGTTTTCTGCAGAGCTCTTTGGTAATGTACTGTATGGACACAACTGGGAGGTGGCATCCATAAATATGCAAGTGTTGGAATACTGAGTACTGTCATGCTTATATCTGGGACAAGGGGAAGAGGGGCAGGAAGAGGGTCAAGCAGGTTTCTGCATCCCATGTTAAGCAATCTAAACTAGATTTGTTGTATTGTGTAGCTGGCTCTAAATTTGGGCTAGCTTCAAGAGGACAGAGAGCAGAAAAATGACTTTACATAGCAGATATAAACACCTGCTAGACATTTTAACCTTCCTTACTTTCCATAGGAACAAAAGCAGGAATATTTTTAAAGATCAAGATCCAAAGATGCCTGAGATAAGTAGGAAAAGTATCCTCCATGCTCTTCTCCCTGGAAGGTGATACCTTGAATGCTGCAGGTTTTATATTTGGGGACATTTCTGGGTTTGTCTGCCTATACCACTGCTCAGACCCTTTTCCAAAGTTCTAGTCCCCAAAGAAACCAAAGAATAAGAATATTATTATCATAATTAACTCTCTTCCTTAGGGAGGTAACTTTAGAGACAAGCTACTTCCCAGCACCATCTTCTTGAGCTGCTATTACTTGCAGCTCTGTAGTGCTTTATATTCTTCATTTCCACAAACACTGAGCAGATATTGGTGATTTATTCCTGTAATTATTGTGCTCTTGAAGTTGTACCAAATGGAATGTACAGTTCTGTGCTAAATATTGCAAGTTAAATCCCACTGGTCAGGAAGGAGAAAAAAACACAACTATTAGAGTCTATCTAAAGCACATTTCTGCTCTTGCTTGGCTGTCCATCAAACAAGACAGTCTACAAGACAAAGATGAGAGAAAGAAGCACATGTAATCTGTCTTCTTTCGGTGCAGGCAGTGCATGCAAGTTATTTATCTAGCACTTTAAATTGTGTCCCTTTGCCCATTGCTTTAAAATGAGAGCTGACAAGAATTTCTAGGCACAGGAAATTTTGCTATTTCATTGCAAATTGGAATGAAAACCATAAGTATTTTAAGAAATTATGAAAATAATTGGTAAAGCCAGTTCTCTTTGTTGCAGTCACTGTGTTGGGTTCGAATGCACCCAGAGATGTGATAATGGTGAATACTGATATAAAACAAAAGCTTAAGAAAAACAACAGAGACCAAGATCAGGTCTGTATCCTACCAAAACAAAACATTCTGCAGAAACAGAAATGACGGAACCATCTGTTCTCATAGAAAAGCATATTTGCAGAAAATTTTTTAAAGTAGAAGTGAAGTGTATTTATTTGCTTAATGTGGGACTCCTGTACTCATGGTTTTGGTCCCAACTCATTCTAATCTTAATAATGAAAAGCAAAAATCACCCAGGCAGTGAATCCCTGGAGCCAACAACTTCAGAGTCAGAGCATGACAGTGTTTTCTCCCATCAGTTTAGCAACCTGAAAGGAAGCAGGTTTGCAGTTGCCTGCCAAGTTTTTCATGACCCTACATGAAAATGCCTGCACAAAAGGAGAAACTGGCTTCCTAGACCACAGCCTCACCAGAGGCAAAGTGATCCTGCACAAGCTTAGCTTTAGGTGTAGCACATGGCACATTTGGATCTGGAGGTGGGTACATCCCTCCGACTTTTACTGCACCTGGACACTAATCCCAGCATCACCCTTTTAGCTCTGTCATGTTGCATACGGAATCACCAGTTACCCATAATTACAACTGTCATTAGCAACCATTACACTGCATTGTCCTTTCCATTCCATTTCCTTTCTATTGTCTTTTCTTCAGTTACATTTCCACCTGCATTAACTAAAGAAACTCTTTGGGCTCTCAGAGAGCTATAAATCATGCAGCACCATAAATCAGGTGTCCATACCAGTGTAACAGCCACGTAAATGAGATTTAGAGAGACTTGCAATTTCATTTTATGAAAGGAAAACTCTTTGCTTTTTCAGCAAGTTAACTTAGCCTTCCTCCTGAGAGATGACCCCACTTAAATATGAATGCGGGAGGCAGGGGAATGAGTCCGAGCAGCATGTGGCCAGCCCTGAATGCAAACCAGCAGCAAGCAGTTCTCCCAGCAAGCTGCAAACTTGATGAGTTGCACTAACGATAGTTAATGTTCTGTTGAATACTTTTGAACTATGATGAAGTCAGCTTCAAGACGACCATTGCTTTGGATAAAAACCACAAATTAAAATGAAAAATTGTGGCATAGATTCACAGCTGTGGTTCATGTCCATGCTCATTTAAAGGAAGCAGACTCGAAGGCGGATGTGGAAAGCCATTTATTTACTACTGGTGCTCTGGCTTTCCACCCAGAGGCATCAGGAAGGCAAGCAGGTAGTTCATTAGGGTTCAAGATATATGGCACCTCTGTTACAAACATTTACCTTATAACTCCTCATATGAAATTCTTGCCAAAACTTCATATCAAGACGTATAGCCAATTATTGGAGACAGAGCGCAGGAAATGCCATCCAGAGTTCTCCCTGGCATTCATTAAACACAACCGAGTGTCACTCTGCGCTATTCCCCCTCTCCAAGCAAAACTCCATTAGAATTTCCAAAATGGATGTGCCCAAGAGCCGCATTAATCACTATGTGATGGCAAAGCACAGACCTTCAGCCTGACGCAAGCTAATGGCTCACAGCTGCAAAACGAACTTCACCAGGAGCTAATCTCAGGATCTCTTAGCTGTCTCTCCAGTGGCATGGGAGTGCACGAAGGAAAACTAAAATAGATAGCAAACTGAAATGCTCCATCAAAGTTAGGAGCCTGAGTGTAATGAAACCAGCTTCCCTCTTTCTGCCTCTCATGTCTGCAGCTCAAGTGCTGACCTGTACAATATTCATAATATTGCACATCATAGATGTGCAATCAGCATGGGAAGAAGTCATATATTAGATTTGTGAAAGAAGGGATGACGCAGACAGTGCTGTGATGTTCTGTAGATCACAAACTGCGGTGTGGTGGCTGTGATCCTCGACCCTCGCTGAAACGGCCCATGGCTCTCGCCCTGCTACAACGTGCCCCAAGTGTCATTCCATCCTCACTGAGACACTGATCCCTACGAAGGGTGGTGGGCTGGTGTACTCCGTTACTAAACTCTCCATACAGTCAAGAATTTTTGTCCAGGAATCTCTGCACTCTGTGAGAAACACAGGGTGGAAGTACCACTCAGAACCTGTCCCTGAAAGGAGGTGGCTTTCAGAAGGAGCAGTTCGGAAATGGTGGTTTCCCTTTTCACTTGTCAGAATCAGATTTCTTTGTTGATTATGTGTTTGACACAAAGATAGATCGCAGTAATTAATATCTTGTGTCAAGCTCATCTTACATTGCTGAAAGAAATAATTTGAGAGTGTCACTGTGATTCATTTGAACTATTGAACTCTGTATCATTTTCAGAAGGAAAAAGCAGGATGACTGTATTTACAGGGCAGAAAGCACTGAAAACCATTAATTTTCCTGAGAGCTTTCCTAGGGCACACATCAGCACAGATTCAATTTACAAAGGGAGTATGGAAGCCAGGATATCACTCTAAAGTAAAACACCATGAACATAACAGAGCTGTTTACTCTTTAAGGACCGTACTCTTCCTGGTCTCTCTGGAGAACCCTTTGCATCTGCTTCACTCCTCACCTTTCCCAGTGCTCCTCTTCTTGGACACCAAATACTGCTTAGGTTTCATTGACCTTGCTTAGTGCTAGATGTGAACTACGTATTTGTCCCTTCAAACCATTTGACTTAACGTCTCTTCAACCCTTTCATGAGGTGCAACCTCTGCAGTGCAAGGACAGTAAAGGTAGTGAGAAACAGTGAAAAAGTCTGTTCCTACCCTTTCACAAAATATCTGAGCCAAGGAAGTCTCATGCTCAGAGGAATATTCCCTGTATTTAGGAGTTCAAGTAGCCTTAAAAGACATAAAGCAAATGTAAAACCCTGCAGTGAATCAGAAGAGGGAACAGTGAGGGCAGTGGGCACTACAAACTAAAAATTTAGGCATCAAGACATTCAGCAGTCAGGAGAAATGGGGATGAAAGCAATGGGATAGAAGAGATGCTTAATAAACTAAGGAGCTCACAGGTTTCCTGCCTCCTTGCTGTCGGTCAGTAAAGCTCAGCAGGCTGGGTTGTGTCCACAGTACCCCCATTTTCAGCTACACACAAAAGTGACTTTCTTACTTCATCGTAACTTTCTAAGGAGTTGTTGGCTGCAGCTGTTCTTTGGCTGCGGCAGTTTCATTATTATGTTATGTTACTTAGGACTTGGTACATTCATTTCTGAATATTTTATCTACTTGCCACATGGTATGTCCATCCCCAAATACTCAGAAACAGAGTGGGACTTCTAGACAATCTCTTTCCATGACCCAATAGAGGGCACTCACTCCTGAAAGAGATGGAGATGGATCGGGAGAATACTTCTTTTGTCTCCCCAATCACATCCTGCAGGTGACTTCCAGGAAGCCTAAATTCAGCTCAAGTCCCGACACTGATGTAGCCTGCCTGCTCTTCGGCACTTCTTAATGCTTGAATCTCTACAACGTCCTCTGAGGTGGACAGAAGTTTCCTAGGGCATCCACAAGAAAAGGCAACGCTTTCTTGGCTAAACTAGCCTGTTTGGGCCTCCAAAGCCGCAGAGTTTTATGCTCAGTGAAGGGCATGCTCAGTAGGGCAGTTTCTGCCTTCCTTGTAAGAGCAAACAGTCTGACTTGGCCTGAAATAACCTCAGCTGCAGGTCTTTGCAGTCACATGGAGTTTAGTCCATCTCAGCTAGCTGTGTGAGAGTACCAGAGACACCTGGCTACTATGGGATGGAGTTGTTGGGTGGGTGAGGGTGGGGGGACACCCGCTGCCTTTCCTTGGGCCGTTGAGTATCCAGGAGCACAGGCCACCTTAGAGAGAAAGCAGCTATAACTCCTCGGTTGGACACTCAGACGCCTGTGTGTGCTCTGGAGCTGATCAAAGTGTATCTTCTCCTGGCGGCATCTAACCCCCTCCCAGAGGGCCTCCTGTAAGATGCTGAGAGCTGAACTGCATCTCTAGTGCAAGGCGAAACTTCACCACTCTTCAGGAGAACTGAGCCCATTGAACCATCTGAGGGCAAGATAGCTGTGTGAACCTGGCATCCACTTTTTGGAAAATATTTTGATATGTTTGTTAAATTTATTCAGTTTAGTTCCGACCAATGGTTTGCTTCATGCCCACAGAAATGGGGCAGCAATCAGACAGGCAGAAATTAATGCAATGAAATTGGTTTAATGTTCTCCACTGCATCAGAGTAAAATTTGAACAGAGTGCAAAAGGATCTACAGATAGTACATTTATTCCGAAGTGGAACAAAGAAAATTCTTCACTCATCAGAAGTGTCCTAAAATAAGAACAGCAATATCAAAGCCAATTAGGGAGACAGTGATGTAACTCAAATACAAAATAAGCAGTCTTCTGTGATGTGGTTTATGACCAATTTATCACCACACTTTGGCTCCAACAAGAATACAGTCCAACAAGCTACTGGCTTCAAGTTTACCTTTAGATCTCTATAATCGATTCATATTGATAGACTCAAAACCTGACAGTGGTGATAAAATGAACTATTTCTAATTATTCAAATTCAGCAAAGGGTTTTCTAACAGACACATCAAATATATTAAACTAAATTCATTTTCTTTTGTGGATTCCCAGCACTACTAAAATCAGTGAACCAGTAGAGCAAAAAAAAAAAAAAAGTCTGTGTGCTGAAGTGACAGCATAAATCAATACCCAGATACAAATGAAGATAATTTATGCTCCTTTTGAATCCTGTTGAGGGTTTTTTCAGCTCAGGTATTCCTGATGTGCTTCATGATCTGCGCAGGACTGGGGATGTTCTGAGAGGCATGACAGGATGGAGAGGGAAGGGGATTTGTGAGAGTTCTCGACATGTCGGGATGGACAGAGTGAGAACACTCAGCCCAGAGGCTTGAGCAGAGCTGTAGGTGGTAGACACAGTCCAAAGCCAAAATGGCTCTGAAAGGGAGCTCCTCAACCAGGCCTAGAGAGAATCAGGAGCACTAGGGTTCGTTATCAAGTGTCAGATCCCCCTGTGAAAAGAGCCAGTCATCAGGCAAAGGGCCGCTCCATGCAAAGGTGCTAGCTTGGAGCTGCATCGGCATGGCATTCCCAGCCAATGAGTCCTGGTCTATGAAGGATCATCCTGATGTGACTAAACCATTTCCAGTTGTACTAAATTTTAGGGAAGCAGTTTGGGTGCTTGCAACCCCCCACAGCATGGAAAGTGAGCACATTAAGTTAATAAATATACTTGGAGAGAACGTCCACTACCAGAGGCAGGAAGGATGCGTGTACGTTTCTATCTGCCTAGTGCACTAAATTAACACAAAAACCATGTTTACTCTAAAAGATCATTGCAGCAGCAGAGGAATTTGAAAAGCCAGTTCCAGACAAGAGAAGCCAGAGTGAGTGTGCTGGAAATGCAAAAACACATCGAGTAAGAAATGTATGGACACTTGAGAAAGGCTTTATCAAGGAATAAACAGGCAAGTAAGTGCACACCTAAAACTTCCCCGATCTTTCCTTCTACAAATCAAGAAGATACACAGCAGAGATGACAAGCCTGGGCCTGGTTTCCAGTGAGCTGGAGGCCCAAACTCGCCCAGGGGTTTGGTTTGTTTCTGATTCCAGACTCACATTCCCTGTTTTCAGGAATGAAGCTTCTCTGAGAGACATTTAAGAGCAGGGCACAGCAGCCAGACAAGAAGTTTCCCTCTCCAGAATTACAGAAAGTGAAACATCATCAGTTAAATGGAATTGAATCAAAGTAAAATCTCCTTTTCTCATTGCAAAGATGTTATGAGGATTCAGACTCTTTGATGTGGCTGCTGAAAAGAAGCAACAGGCAGGGAGTCTCAAACTATCATCCAGTGATCTGTATACCAGCCCACCAAATCCCTGTTTCCCCTGCTTCACACCAAGTTTTCCTCCTGAATGATGCTAAGGTGATTTTAAGCCAGCCCATTCCAGTGGTGCCATTATGTCTCACTTGGCCTGAACTTGGTGGGACACAAGGGCGGGGAATGGGTTGCATGACCACCAAGCAACCTTTGGCTTCCTAGTCTAAGTGACCACACAGCTGGGTGCAAAGCCCGAACTGACTGCCCCAGCAGTGTAGCAATTCACCCTCAGTATTCTGCAACTTAGCCAGGAGTACTCTGCAATTACAACACACAAAGCAATTTCTGCTCCAATGATACAAAGAGGAAATATAGACTGTGATTTCCAGCATACAAACTGGAAAGAGAAGCACTGGGGGATGCTGACTGAGCTACACCGTGCAAGGGGCTGCAGACACCCACCAACACAGGAATGTCTCACGTGGCCAGGAGGCACACCACGTTTGCCGGTACCTCTGCTAGCCGGTCCAGCCTCCCTCCCCTGCCACTCTCCATGGGTTGGCTCTCTGTCACAAGAGGAGTCTGAAACAGCGACCGCCTCTTGCACGTAGAGTTTCTGTGGTGTGTACACACCATGGTCATTTTTGTCTAGCTTTTCCAGAGGACCAAAAGCCAGAGCTCCTTGGTGGCTGCTTGATCTTTGCCTGATGCTGGACAGTGGAAGGCTGCCTCTAGGAACAGCGGAGCTGACAGGTTGAAATGGGTGGCAAAACTGAGATCCAATGAGTAGCACGTGTAAGGATCTGGTGACAGGACAGACACTCATTCCTAACATGATTTCTGTCCTTGGATTGGGAAAAATAAAGATACCGCCTCTCATATTACTCATTTTCTCAGTACAGGGTACAGGAGTTGATTCCTGGGCCCCCAGCTGACTTGTCCCAGTGGAGGGAAAAGGGAAGAGTGTCTTCTGTGGCATGATGAGAGACCTGTTACACGATGGAGACTTGGACTCCGCTTTACTTTGTGTGATGGAATCCCTTCACAAGTTGCCTAATGAGGACAAACTTCTTACGCCATAGTAAATGAAGAAAGCAAACATTTATGTTTTTTCAAAACTTCCACCATCTCTCCTTGCTCAGAGGATCTTCAGCTTCTGTGTCCTATTTCCTTTTGTTAAATACTCAACTTCTCATCCCTTCCTTTTTAGGAAGTCTGGTTCCTTTTGTCACGCACATTCCTGGTTATAAACCAAGTAATGGTAGCTAAACTTGTTGGCAGATGGAACATTCATTATTTTTAGTTCCCTAGCCCCAGAGCCACCACAAAAAACAAAGTTGAAGAACTAATAATTTTAGTTACACCAGCAAAGTGAATGGCTGATACATTCCCTACTGAGCAACAAATTATAATAAGCCTAAAGCAACAAGCAATTTCTGGCTTTTCCATGTGTGTTTTTATTTCCATGTCTCTGGTGTCTACCTATAAGGAGGAGTATGTCAAAAGTTTCCCTTAACTCTGAATTTCAAATGTGAATTAAATTATTAATGTCACCAGAAGCTCCACCACGCTTACTTAGCTCACATGCGGCATTGATCCTGCCTGGCTGAAACTCGACAGGAAAGCCTTCCTCACAGGAACTGGGAAGGTCTCGGTCAGCATGAGAGGGTTCAGTCTCAGCCACGTGAGCGTGTCTGAAAATAAAAGCCTGGCTCCTTCAGGTCTTCCCAAAGATGGACTACGAGGTCTCACGCCTCCTATATGTCTTTTCCCTCACAGTTTATGGCATTTCTGAAAGACCACTGGTGCATGCATCGAATTTTCCCATGGCACTCGAGATAAACTAAGGGAAGCATTAACTCAGACAGTCTTCCAGGCATGAAGAATAATCAGGAAGAATGTGTAGACTTACGGACTGTGCCATAGCATTTCTTCATTGCCACAAACATTGGGTCATTGATGCCAACAGGACATTCAGTCCTCTCTTCCCAAACTTCCCATCCCCACAGATGCAGGGCCATTACAGCAGTGAATTTCTTACATCCCTGCCTGCAAGCCTGCGAGTAAATCCTGCCGCCTGCTTTGGCAGAGAAACTGTTCAGATCGCAGTCGTCAGCCTGCCGCTACACAGATAGTTAAACCTCAACATCTGTAGCGCTCAGCTAGAGGTAATCAAAGCCACACGTTGTTCTTTGTTACTTCACTCCCCCATCACAGCCCCAGCCAGGCTTCTTCTCCACTCCTGTGAGTCAAAAAAGGACAGAGAGCAGAAGTTCAACTCAGGAAACGTTTCTCAGATAAGTTCTGCTTTGTAAGTGTTTGGTTCCTGCTTGACTTTGTTCACTGCTATCTGAACTGCCCAAAAAGAAATCAAATGCAGCTTTTCCTAGCAAAAGAGTATTAAAAGAAGATCTAACTTACAATACCTGCAGTACCTAAAAATGGAGTATTGTACTGACTACAGTCAGTCAGTTAAATCTAAAATTCCTAAAATTAGAGCCTAAAATTCTAGTCTTTAAATGGATGATTTTCCACTTGAAAATTTTTAGACTTTAACAGACCACTCTTTAGCTCGGTTTGCTGAGGGTCAGTCTTGTCTCAAGAAGAAAGTTGTGCTGCTCCCCCATCTCTTGTTCTGGGGGCTCACCTTGTGCTGCCTTTCTGTGTACAGTGACTCCTGACATGTAATAAGTAATGAATAGTATACGGTTGTTTTTCTCCAGCAGTAGAAAAAATATTCTACAAGGATGAGAGGTTTTAGATTAGCAATGGTTAAACTGTTTTAAACTTTGGCCCAAGTCTCCAAAACCAACTGCACCATATCTTTTTGCAGGTTCCTTTTTAAAATATTATTATTATTTCTAAATATTTTCTGTGTTCAGCCTTCACCAGGAGTGCTAAGGCTACAAATGCTTCTTGGCATCTGTAGATAGCAATATCCCTCATTCTCTGATGGCAATGTACTTTTCAAGCCTCATATTCATAAATCTTCCAAATGGCCGGGAGATAACTAAGTACTACTGTGTACCACTATGGTAACCTAAGGCATAAAGAGGTTAAGAAACTTTTCAGGCGTTAGCAACTGAGTCAGAGCTGGGTATTGAACTTTCAAGTCCTGATCCTTCATTTTTCTTCTAACCACTCACCAGCCATCCCTCCCCCAGTAACCAAACAGTTTCATAATTACAGTGAGATCTCCAAACTTTAGCCGCTGATTCTTTTTCTCCCCTCCAGCACAATCATTAACTTTTAAGATTTAGCCCATTGCTTATGTAAAATGGAAAAGGCATATAAAATTCTTAACACAGAGGACTTGGATGTTCATTAAGGAAAATCCGCCTCTCAGTGAGAGGGAGATGGGGCCAATTCCTGCACCACTCAGTTGCTCTCTTCCCTTCTAGGGATCCACCTTGCAAGCAAACGTGTGATCTAGCAACCACCCTGCTGCCTTGCAGCCACATTTGGATACTCAGCCTGATCCTGACTGTACATTATAACACCAGTGAGACGGTGGGAGGAGGTGACATTTCACAGCACGGTATAGGAAGACAGGGGAGAAAGAAGGAAAGGAAGTGGAGCAGGAGGTAGGAGCACCACCAAAAGGCCATATCTCCGCAGATGAAAGCGGTTTGAGGGTCCCTGGTGCAGCATCTTCTTGCATCCCCTTTTTAAGCCCTTTTGCACAAATGAGGAGGACAGGAGTTTTATATTGCTTTGGCTCCCTGCCTCTGTTGGGCACACGGTCAGGTTGGATACTGATGAATTCAGCCAGAGGCCTCTAAATTGAATTCATGCCTTTCCCAAAGCAATTTTTATCAGGTGACACCAGCAGGTGTATTTCTCATTTTAAAACAAGAAGGTTATTTTAACAGGGATTAATCCTGGACTGGAAGAAAAAAAATCCTAAAGCTAAGTTTTAGATATTAAATTTTTCAGCTTTTCAAATCAAGGTGCGTAAAGGTCATCATCCACTGCATCTCCTTGTGCCGTTCTCTACTGCTTCGGCCGCTCAGTCACCTCAAGCATTGCTCACTCTCTTTGTCATAGTCATAGTCTAGTGCTGTGGCTAAAACTAAGACACACCGAAGTCTTACCCCTTAGGTCTATCAAACACTTGCCCCAAAAGCCAGGGTGTGGATGGGCTCTTTTCTCAGCTGAAGACTCCTCCAGAGTCCAACTCAGGTTTTCCTGGGCTGGAAGTCTGAGGACAAGCCTATTTAGCAGGGAGCTGCTTTACCTTGCTAGGTAGGGTAAATAACTGCACAGCCCGCCCAGTGGGGAGGTGGCAGGAAAGAGGGTCTTGAACATCCTTGACTTCTGTATGAAGCCTCATGAGTTCAGTAGCTGGTCTGGCAAGGGTAGTCCTTAGCTTGCCATCTGCAGTCTCTGACATGAGAAGAGGAAAGCACGCACCACTTCTCCAGTCACTCCAATGGGATGATCTCCCCCCATTTTAGCTCCTTTCTTACAAGCAAATCTGGCAGAAGTAATGCCATCCTTCACGGGTCTCAGCAGCAAGGGCTACTGCAGGCAAACGAGGAGCTGGGTGTTGAGGAAGCTCCCCTGAGAAACTGCCTATGGGGCTGTTGAGAGGCTTAAGTTATCCAACAGAGATCACAGAAGGAGCTGAAGACCTGCAGACACTTCTTGTCCCATACCCCCCAAAACAGGCCTTATTTTAAGGAAACATTAGTGATCTCAGATCCCCAAAACAAACCATTTAGCCACAGCTGTCCATCAAAAGTGGCTTCAAGCAGGTTTGTTACAGATGGGAAGACGAGAAAAAAAGCGAGGTTTATTGGTATCTATCCAAAAATCCGAGGACCAGCTGATACAGTAGCTGCCAATCGATCTGCAAATTTGGAAGGCAGGCAGAGGCACCCCCTGGCCCTGCCTGAAGCCTACTGACAGAAGCCACTAAAGGAGCAGGTGTTTTGTGCAGACTTTATTACCAATGAGGTTAAAAGCTGTCAGCGGTGACAAAGTGAAGCCATTCTCTGCAGAGTGGTTGCTGGAGGAGTGGGAGAACATGTCTTGGAAAGAAGTCCTCTTGCAGTTTTATTAGGCAGGTGTGAAAAGAAAAGAGTATATCCAAGGGACATCTGCTGCAATGCTGTTTATCATGTTTAACCTCACTCTTCTTTTATACAGGATGGGTAAGAAGTTGTTCTTGTGCTGCAGCTAAAGGGAGACCTCCTCTCCAGGGAGTCTGTCTGACGGGGCTTTTGCAGTGTTTGGTGGCTGAGGCTGTCAGCACTGGTTCAAAATCCTGCACTGGGATTAAAATCCACTCTAAGCAGATACCTGAAGGCTCCCACTCCATTTTAGGAAATTTTTTGCAGAAGTCCTGGCTGTCCACCACCAATATTTTACTAATTATTTTTAGAAAGAGTAGGTCCAGCAGACAAATTGCTTGGATTTGCAGAAAAAGAGACCTAGTCCATATCAATTCCTGTTAAAGGAAGAAACCACAAAACAGCCTGAAAAAGACAGACCATCCTGGTCCATTAGCAGAGCAACTACATAATTACAGAAGCACTGGGACTTATGGTCTTGGCAGAATTAAAAGCAATGAAGACAATGACCTGGTTGTCTTAACAGAAAGCAAAACCAGCAATGTTTTGCGGAGTTGTTGTTGAAATGCTAACCAGACTGTCTCTGCCTTACACTACCCTAAGACACCACCTCATGCTCTGTTTTCATCACCCTGGATTGTCCCTGAGAATAAAGCATTTTGACTGATTTGTTAGTATATCCAAACAGGGTTGTAAGGAGAGAAGGTGACTGGTGACTTCTTTTTTAAATCTGTGGCCACATGATACAAGTCTCAGACTTCAGGGCTGCTACTGCTCGTGTGCAACGGACAGTAAGAGTTTCACATTTCTTTATTGTCTTGATGCAGAATTTAATTTCTGGCTGGTTGCTTTCTTCTGTTTCCTCTGGGTACCAAAGAGCAGCCAAATTTGAATACGAGAGGGAGGCTGTTTTTCTGGGACTCCTAATGACATTCTGCTCTCTGAAGTGTGCAGTGCTTGCACTCAGACACTGAGCTTGGGGCTAGGAGGGAAAAGTCTGAGCTGGCAGGAAAGTCTGAGTTTTTTCCAGCTTGCTTCTATCATGTGCCTTATCTCTCTCCCATAATCTTAAGGGAAATTTGTTTATCAAGTGCTCTAGTATCACAGAGGTGACACTGGTGATTCCCTGAACTCTTCTGCCCCCTTTTTATCGTACGCTTATGGTACGTATTCATTTACTACTCATTTTAGAGTGGTCACAAATGGGGCATGTTTTACGGTGCTTGCTGGTGTGAGGAATAGCCTGTGGACTTTTTCCCACTACTGCTTTGTATCCTGTTCTTGCAAAGGACTGCATTCAATGTCCTGGGTGCCCTCTTCCAAGCCAATGTTTTTGTATTCCATTTACTCCTCATTAAATGCAAAAACCACAACAATTCACAACAATGAGACAAAACATGGTGAAGCTGCTGAGATTATACTGCAGCTATACATGAGCCTGTCAATCCTAGCATATCAAGCGAACCTACTTAAAAACTGGATTCTAGGCATTACAAAAATGCGCCATAATATCTATGCTTTTCTTTCAGTCATTCTATTCTGACAGTGCCATGAACCCAATTCTCAAGGGTTTGAACAAAGAGGTGGAGGACCAAACTTTTGCTAAAAATGCACAGATATTGGTTGCTTCAGGGTATGCTAGCAACATTAGGTTTGCCTTAGTACAACAGCAATGTGGATTCATTTGCTAAAAGGCCCTGGGAATAGTTCTTGGGTGCTGAATAATAATACACAGTCCAGAAAGTATGTGAATCTTTCCAATGCCCATACTCTAGAGCAAAGAAAATATTGATGCTCTGGAAATACAGATATCAATATAAAGTACTTTGTTTTCACAATATTGAACATTAATGGCAGAATACCAGTGTTCTTCCATTAAAAATAAGGCATGCTGCTTAAATGGACATCCTTCAGATGTTCAAACAGATGTATAATTTTTTCAGTTTTCCAATTGAAACTCTTTAATTCATAACAGAGGCAGGTCAAGGGAGAAGAATACAAGGGGACTGCATTAAGAGTGTGAGCATTCAGACCTTACTGGAAGCTGATGGACAAGCACTTACGGCTCCTTACAGGTAACATAGACCATACCAAACATTTTCAATGTTTTTTCAGCAGGCAAGATTGAGACTTGAAACTGAAACCTATGGCCCACACTAAGGTCTGAGTAGGCCCAAAGCTAAGGCAATGACCACAGGGAGGAGACTGGGAGGGAACTTATAACCTCATAGGTTCCTTTTTTCAAGGAAACCTTCGCCTGAGGGTGGGAGTGTGAGGTTGTGGCTGGGAAATACCCTTGACCACATCTCCTTTGCATGTGGGGTACCAAGGTGGGTCCTGTTCACACCTTCAATGCAGTTGAGAGGACAAGCTCACTGTAAAAGCACTGAAAATGTTGTTCTTGGGCTGTTCTCACCAGCAGTTGTGTCTAGCTGGGCTCTCCCTGCCTTTGCTTTCCTCAGCCTCTGTCTTTCTGACCTACAGTACTGAGCTCTATGGAAAGGATAAACCGAATAATGCAACTGGAAATAGTCACAACAGCGTGTGCTATTGCTCGTCCTTTGCAGACTGCTGGCTGTGCCAGGGCTGCCCTGTGAGCACACAGTCCAGTTTGACCAGAGTCCACTAATTATTCCTTGAAAAAATGACTCAAGATTTTGACTCGATCCTAGCTGGAGAGCTGCAAAGCAGCCCAGGATTCATTGCAACCAGCTGACCCTGTGGTCAGCAAGGAGCTTGTTTTCCTCACACTAGGTGACAAGTTTCACATGTGTTTTCAAGGATTACTATTCACAAAGCCAGAGTGAGCAAGAAATACAAATACTTGAGCTCCAGTCTTTGAAAATATCCTCTAGCAAGGCACCACTTGGCTTTCTGCTTCCATTAGATATGGGCTACCACCTTGATGGATTGAAGTGCTCGTTCTCTGAGCAAATACATTGGCAATGAAACATCCATTCAGTTCTCGGGGTCACCATTGACTGCACCATCCCAGTTAAGTTCATTCAAAGCAACATTTGTCTTGCTTATACCTGCCAGTGCTGCAATGCTGTAAGTGAAGAACAGCCTTGACAGTCTGTTAATCAAAGGCCAGGAGAAAAGAAATTAAGAAACTTCAGCAGTCCTCACCATGAGGCTTCTACCCTCTGAACAGGGGGTTTGTTGGGGTGAGCTTGTTGCTCACTCCAGCAAAGTACCATCTGCAGAACCTTTCGCTTTACCACAAGCAGAAAATCAGCGATGGCCTCGCCGCTGTGTGGTTTACTCTAGTAAATAGGTACTTTTCCTCCATATATCCCAGTGCTAAACTATGAATTCTGAAGATCTAAAGATCTTAATGCTGAGTGGTTAAGACACCGTGCTATACATTCAGATATTTAAGCCTCTGTATAGACAATACTAAAGCTTTCTTGAACTGAGCCCACTTTAAATAGACACATATTTATTTGGATTGCAAGGTCAGTAGTCTAAACACCCCCCACACCCACATCATTGTTTTATACATTGCTGGATATGAAGGCTACCTCAATATAAATGTCCTTTCACATCAAGTGATCTAGGTCCAAGCAAACCAAGGACCTTGATACGTCTGTGATTCAAATCCAGAATCTTCTGAAAGGACACCAAAACTCTGCCAAGCAGAAAGGGTCCCATTAGATAAGAGTGTTCTACTGGGTCATGCAGTTTCTGAAGAAAAGAAATTGGGACTATCTTACAAAAGACACATAGATGATCTTTTCCAACAAAAGCTCTTTTCCACCTTTGCACGCATCCTTGATTTTGAACAACAGATGCTGAAGGAGAATAGCATTTGTTAGTCTGAGTGGGCAGTGAAGCCCAGCTATTTTCTTTTCATCAGGACATGAACCAATGCACAGCTAATAACCAGCATTCGCGACCAAAACTCCTAGTTTTGTATCTTCTGGTTCAAAAGACAACACATATCAATTAGAAATATGCCAGTTTTTATTAAATTGCTAAATCTGCACCAACAGTAGCTTGAAGCTGTCAATTTCAGAGAAAAATTCAGGCTCGGGCAAGAATGCAGCATTACTGGATAGCTCTCAATCTTGATTACAACAGTATAAATTTGAGGAAAATTCTCCTATATGGTCAATTCATCCAGATTGACATTAAAACAACCACGATCCCAGGAGCCATGGAATGTCTTTATAATGCTGATTTAATTATGATCAGCTCTGCTGTCTTAAAATACTCATTGTATAATTTCATACAATAAGGTAACATTTTTAATTATTGTGATATTATTTCTCAGTGTTTTCATTTGTAATCTCCCAAGAAAGAAAGCATCAGTTCCTAGTGGTTAGAGGCAGAAACAGAAGATTTGCTGTCTAGTTTCCAGTCTGCGGCTGACTTGCCGAATAACACAAGTCATGCCTGCCTTACATTTTGCTGCTGTGCAAGGACAGCCAACCCTCCTCTGTTTAGCACTCTGAAACCCACATATCTCTATTATTAAGGATATACAACAGGAATGGCAACACAATTAACTGAAGACTTGGCTGACAAAATTGGGTACAAGACTAACAACTTCTCCAGAGGTGTCTAATGATCTATCATTGCCATGCTTCCACCTAGCCAGCCTCTTCTGAATTTCATACATACAAACAGATGACAAGTTTTCTTTTCATGTATTTTCCCATTTCCTGAACTGCCTTTTCACTTCCAGCACTTTCCATTTCTGGTCACAGTGTTTAATTCTATCAATAAAGGCATTGAGTCATTTCATTATTCACTTCCTTTCACATTAACGTAGGTGACACATCAAACCTCCTTGCTAACCCCCTTACTCAACTTGCGCGGCACCTCTCAAAGAGATGAGAAGTTCCTGCAGAAGTCGCCTTCCAGCATTTCTGATGTGGCACATTTAGGTGAATTCCAATGCCGGTTTGTGTAATGAAGGCAAATAAAATCCCATGACACACGCAGAGTTAGAGGCCATGCAGGCATTTCTGAGGCATTGTCCGGCAGATAGTTTGCATAACATTAAGTATTATAAAAGCACAAATTCTTGTTGGCTATGGAGCTTCTGTTACGTTACCCCTAGAGAGTTCATGAAATTGCGGGTGCATGGCATGCTGAGCAAGTGACTGTCACTGGAGGAGCGAGCGTCTACTTTTGAAAACATTACTTTCTATTTCAGTTTGAGGACAGCTTTAGTGATTTTCGTAGTTGTTTCTGTAGCTGACTGATCCTATACTTTGGTGATATATTGTTCTCCCTCGCCTGCCTTCGCCAATCACTGTTATGTCTGTCAAAAGTGTTAGAATCAGTTGGCACAGTCACATCATGAGTGGGAACAAGCCAGCTCTTTTGGTAATCCTATGAATTTTCATAGCATGAAAGAGTTAGCTACAAAACCTGGCTGAAATTTTAGTGCTCTTCAAGACACTGAAAAAATCAGTTAGCATTTAACAGGTCTGAATTATGGAGGTTGGAGGTAAAAAAACTCACCCAATAACAAAAAACCAGTCAGTAACAGAGGACAATTATGAATCCTGAAAAAGCAATTGGAACATTTAATAGACTTTTTAAAACCCCCGAATGAAGTCTCAAAGTCCTCAGACACTGAATTAAAATATCCACAATAGACTGTTCCGAAATGGAGCCTGGGATGTTTCAGAAGTTGAATAAATGACAGACTTTGTACTCAGTGCCAAGACTTCAATTCCAACTTTTAGTTGCTTCACTTCAATATTGTCTAAACTTACTTTTTTTCTGTGTTGAGATTTAGAAATGATATTGCTGTGCTGGCAAGAACTGTTATTAGGTGCTGAAAAATTCAATCACGCAGAAGGAGGCAGGGAGGCCGGGGAGGGGGGGGGAATGTATGCCAGGTTATTTATTATCTCTCTATGGGAGCCCTGTATTTCATCAAGCAGCAACATAAGGAAAAATTCAATGTAGTTATAAAGACAAGACAACAATGGAAAATCCAGTTAAAAATCTGAAATTCTGATAGTAGCTTTTCATTCAGTCTAGTTTAATTCAGCTATATGTCCTCAATTTGTGCTGATCTAATTAAGAACTTGTGAACAGCTATTAATAGAAATGTATCTTGGGTGCTAACAATGTGGGCTTTATGCCCCTGCCTAGAAAAGCCTGTATGTTAGAAGTAATAGGGGTATTAATGTTACATAGAGTGAATCCCTCTGTGTGGGTAGCATCTTCCCATCCAAGAGCCCTTGTAAGCATTAACGATGCCCTCTGCCTACATGATGCAAAGGATTATAATTTATAGTTCCAAAGTGCTTCAAAGGATGACTGTTCTTCAAAGAACACAGATGGGAAAGAGTTTATCCAGAAAGAGAAGCAGTTTGTGAAACAGTGTCTAATAGCTGTCATCTCCTCCACCCCTACACACGACCTCCTCTAGCTATAGGTACAGCTAGCTATAGACCTTTGCGCTCAGTTCTAAAAGAAATAAATAAAGTCACATCCTCTATCAAAGAAAGCCGAGCAGAGCCTAAGCACATTGCAGAGCAAGACTGGAGGTGTCCTGCGCAGAGGTAGGTTCTAAGGCAAAGCCAAAAATGTTGAGTTCAGCAGACATGGCTACCACTCCAGCCACAAAGGAGAGAGAATGTCTTCTCAGGTCTGGTACCGCAGCCTGGCGCTGCAGAAACTCAGCATCTTCCAAGTTAGAAGGAAGAAGAGAAGGAAGACAGTCATCACAAATATTTAACGGATATTCGTGTCATCATGTGCTAGACTTACATCTCCATGATTAGACAGATACTGTGAAGGGAAGAAAGTAACTCATTGAAACTAAATTATTAGGTCAACTGAACTGAAAATCAGATGCCACAGAGACGAAAATCCCTATGATTCCTTTCTCTGTATTTGTTATCTAAATGTAAGACATCCAAATCTGCCTTTCTGTTCGTTGGCTTTGGGGTTTTTTGCTGTTTCTACACAAATATCACAAATGACAACGGAATAAAAACAAGTTCAAAAAGGCTGCTTGTTGAAGTTTTACAACAATAAGTGCTTTTTTTGACAAAATTGGGAAATTCTGTGGGAATGTATCAAATTCCATCAGTGCTTTCACCGTGAAATTACATTTCACTATGATACATTCAAATAATTTTGTTTCAATAGAATAATTTTAGCTACTGTTATGACAAGCAGAAATAAGAGAAAAATGTTGCAAATTACCATTATGAAGCATTTCAAGAAAGCCGTTTCAATGTTTCAGGAACAAAATTTTCCCAAACTTCAGCTGATACTTAATTTTGACTTCTAGTACAGGCTTGAAAATAAAACTGTAAGTTTCCCACAGAATGAAAATTCCGTTTTCTGACCGGCCACATTAAATAATAGCATTTCAAATGTAATTCAGAGGAGTACAATGGGCCTATTGTCACACACTTCTATGGGGCACTGCTCCAGTTGTCTCTTGGCCTATCATCTTACCAGAAACTCCTTCTTCTCACAGGGCAAGCACCAAGGAATATTTCATGGGCAACAGCAGTGAGCTGCACACATCACATCAGCCAGCAATAATAGTAAGGAGAGGTCTTGGTCGCTTTAAAATGTTACAAAAAATGTTCAGGCGAATCTAATAAACCAAAGAAAAGGGAACCTATTTCAGAGAGAATTAGAAGGGAAGAAAAGGAAAGGAAATGGACTTAAGGGAAACCATTTACACGTTGCGGGCTTCAGTGGGTCTCGCTCAAAATTTGCAGACGGAATGGGTCACAAATGTTTTGTCCCCGTGTTTGATAACTTAACTTATTCTCTTCCTTTCCACTATTTTTTTTCCAGTTATTTGTATCTGAGAAAGGGAGGAGGCAGACACTTCTAGAAATTTTAGTTTGTGTGCAGAGGCATCCCCTTTACCCATTACTTGGTGTGCATTTCCTTCCCATAGAGACCCTGCTTTTCTGGGACAGTGAGTACCTTATGGGAAGGCACTTTGGAAAGGGATTTTTTCTGCAGAAAAAAGACCAGACAGGTATTTCTGTGGTCCCTTCTGGCTGCACAAGCTCACCACCCCCAACTGGGCAGTGGAAGCATGCGGATGAAACACTCTGGGAATTCATACAAAGAAGTTTATTTGAAGAATTGCTTCCCCTACAACATGCTCAAGGGCTTGCGCAGTTCTGAAAACATTTAAATGTTCTCTATTTTTCCCTTACTGATAAGCTTCAAATCTCAAAATAGTGCTTTCTCAGCTGAGGGATAACATGGAGAGTTCCAGAAAAGAGCATCACATGCTGCAAAAATCTTGAGCAAATCCGCCTAAGAGAAAGGGGAGAAGGTGACACGCACATGCAGAGGCTGTGATGCACACCTCTGCACCAGGGTAGCACCAAGGCATGTTGTTCCACTCCAGCCACTGGGCATCATGAGAAAACCAGCCTGGATTCAAATGGGCTGGGACCCACATGGGCCCTCTCAGTGCCACACACGGTGCTGTGCAGGGAGAGACGTACAACAGGGAGGTCTAGGCTGCTCCTCTGCTTTCTCTACTACCCCATGGTATAGAAACCAAAAAGTGCTGTTTCGTGACTTCTGCCACATCCAGAGAGACCCCAACGTGCTGCATGGACCCTCAAGTGGGCTGCATGGCATGAAGTTCAAGTTATGCCAGGGCAGGTTTAGATTGGATATCAGGAAACATTTTTTCACTGAAAGGGTTATTAACCATTGGAAGAGGCTGCCCAGGGAGGGGGTGGATTCCCCATCCCTGGAGGTGTTTCAGAAAAGGGTAGATGAGGTGCTGAGGGACAGGGTTTAGAAGGGGTTTTTGTCAGGGGGGGTTAATGGTTGGACTTGATGATCTTAAAGGTCCCTCCCAACCTCACCGATTCTGTGATTCTACGATTCTGTAAGTTAAAATGATACCTTTTGGAGGGACCAGAGAGCTTGTTAGCAGCCAAGAGGTTGCTGACGTGACCTTTGCCAGCACACACGGTGTCCTTCTGCCCCCATCCCACCTCCGTATCAAACCTATCCTTCCTTGCAGCAAGGAGCAAGGTCCGTCAGCCTCCCCCTCCAGAGACTCTTGCACTGGGAGAAAAATGTTCGGGTTTGTCTAAGGCATCATGAGTTTCCCGTGCTTTCTGTCTCCTGACTGAGTTACGCCTGAGTTAAAATGGATATGTAATGGGGTGGAGGGTGGGGTATGAAATGAAAGGGTCTGAAAGAGGCCACAAGTGTGAACCTGGGAATGGCAGAAAAGATCAAATGACCAAATGCCTCTTTGGAGAGACTGTAGAGATGGCTGCACTGTGCTGAATATTGCCTTCAGCAGAGGGGCACACTGCCAGGATGTGCCCAGGGCATGGATCTGCGTGGTTCTGAGTCCTGTCTGTGCATTTCCCGGTGCGAAAGACACACTCCTTCTGCAGGCAGTGCAATAGGGATGGATTTAATTTGCTTTTCATAGGCATCTGTCCTGAATATCAGCCAGAATGCAGAGATCTGATTCTGACAAGGCAACCATCAGCAGGATTTTATTTCCTAGCCTCTCTTTAATTGCAGTGTTAACTTGTCGAATACCGCAATATTGCTTTCCCACGACCTTTGCTGTTAACCAGAGACTTCGGGGCAAGCTGGATTGCTTCTCATGTTCAGCAGCAGCTGTGGGGAGCAGCCGATTGTGTAAAGCAATCTGCAACCAGAGGGACTGATTCAAAAGCACT
The DNA here is from genome assembly GCA_013400135.1 of Rhinoptilus africanus. Lineage (NCBI taxonomy): Eukaryota > Metazoa > Chordata > Aves > Charadriiformes > Glareolidae > Rhinoptilus > Rhinoptilus africanus. The sequence continues at coordinate 258,913 of VXBO01013206.1, forward strand.
AACTGAAGTGTGAAATTTGCCTTCCCCTCTCCTCTTAATCAGCCCTTCACATTTAAAACCCCCGTATCTACTTTGATGCCGCCTTACGGGGGTGGGGAGAGGCGATAGCTGAGTGAATGTAAATTATGGCATATTCATTAATTATGAATATTCATTAAGGGGGCTAGCTAGTGCTAATGTGGTCCTGTTTCTAAGGGTCTCAGAAGAGCGACAGAAGGGTCTTTAAAAAACAGCAGTATTTTTAGGGGATAAAGTATCTGGGAGAAATTAAAAGCTGCCTGAAAGGCCAGAACATTTTATAGACATCTAGATCCTGCTGGGAGATTTTCTTCCAGGGAATAAGTGTATCTTCCTTGTCCATTAGGTCAAACTCTGGTCTGTTTGTATTTCCCATTGATGCTTCTTGCCTTAAGCATACAAGCACACATAAAGCTAGTGCTGTTTCAGGCCATGCAACAGTGCTGATTAAAAGGAAATCTTTTCTGTGGTGACATCCCAGCTCTGCTGGCTTTTGCATCCATTCCTGTTCTGAGGAGGGGTTCAGTTCACAAAAAGAAAATATCATCCCAAAGAAAACTTAGATTTTCCACCTGAGCCACAGTCAAAAATCCTTTTGAAATGTTTGGAATTATTTTATCCAACATTACCAATCTGTCCTTTTATCTCACACTTTACAAGAAAAAATCCACACATTGAGAATATTAACAATGCTGGACAATAAAAATCTGTAAAAGAAAATTGGAGAAATTAATGGTTTCTAAGAGGGAGAGGAGAAAGCATCTTCAGCCCTTCCAAAACCACTTTCTCTTGACAAATGAATGTGGCTGCCCTCTTCCCACATTCTTTAAGGAGAGGCTGCCAGAGCCAGACGTAGCCTGTATCTGCGACACCACCCCTTGTCATCTCACTGCAACCTTGAGCTTCCCCTCTGCTACAGGAGAAAATAATCACCATCGTAATGAAATGTTCTGAGTTCAGAGCACTTCACAAGCACACTGCCAGGTATTACGTACATTGCATTAATAGGGCAGACAGAAAGAGAGGGCTCCATACCAAAAGCAATGTGGTAAGCTGGTGATGGGACTGGAGAAGGACACCCACCCATGGCCCTCAGGTGTGAGCCTGTGCTGCCATCAGCCTCCCTGAGCCAGTGTCCCAGATTGTCCCTGCAGTGAGGCAGGGAGTGACTGGGAACATGGGGAAGTACTCACTCGGGTTGACTGGTCCCAATTTCTTTTTCAGGCTGTGGACCAGTATGCAAAGGAGGAGTACAGCCAAACCAAGCCAAACTCTCTTGGCAGAAGTATAATGCATATCATTTTTTCAATAACAAATTGCAACATTTTCAAAATATTTCCCTTGGGAGCTTTTCACAGTGCTGCCTGTTGCAGACCTGGTGTTGATTTGGGGTCATGATAGCTTTTTTTTAAAAAAAAAGGCTAGAGGCTGTAAAGAACTATCATGGTGGTGGAAACATGAGATCTATCTTCTACTTACATCAGGATACATACGGCAAAACACCTAGTACCATTATAACCCTTCATCTTTGAAGTTTATCAATGTCTTTTAGGCAGAAGTTCAAACCCTGGCACAGTCCGTTCAGTGCTCCAGTATTCCCTAATAGAGAAGACGAATATCAAGTGTTTAACCAGCCTTGGGCCTTCAGATGAAAGCTAAATTCTGATTGTGCTGCACGGTCATTCAGGAGTTCATAACCATCTAGTCTTCAGGACATGATTTCACACATCCTTTGGCTACTTATTCTTGTACTCACAGCTACACAGTATATATCACTCCTGGCTTTTTCCATTCATCAGGACGTGCATGTAGTATCCTAAAAATGGTGGCACTACAGTGGTGTAGGGTATTTATATACCTTTGAGGTGCCTCTGGATCCTTCGTCACAAAAAGCAGAGGAATCTGAGGCTTCTGTCTTCATTGCTCTTTTAACCAGCTCATGTGCGCTTAGCAAATACAGGGTAATCTTCAAATATTTCAGTCTCAGGGCCACACAAGTGGGATGAGTTTGTGCAACAAGATCAGTAAAATGTACCCAACAGGTCCGAAAACTTCAGTTCAACTAGAGGGAAATGAACTCTCCCAGTTCAGTCTCCGGTAAAATGCAGGCTCCTTTATAACCTTCCCTGAGTGTTATGATAATCAACACCGCAGCTCAGCCGTTAGTCTGTGATCAGGGGCTGTTTGGGATGGGAACAGCAGAGGATGCTTCACGCCAATGGATCAACACATCTATCTGGGGCAGTCGCAACACAGCCTACCAGTCCTATGTCTGGCTCGTACCCATGCTACTCATACCTTGCTCTTATAAAAGCTGGGCTCCATCTGCAAGCTTAAAAAAGGAAAAAACTAGCAAACTTTTTTCTCCATCAAATTCTGTCAAACAGATAGCTTTCAACAGGCTCAGCGTTCTCTGAGTTGCAGGTTCCCTTCATTTTTCTCACAAAGTGGTTGCCCACAGTCATGACATCTGTTTGCAAACCTTTGCCCTCCCCACTAGGAAATTAGATGCACAATTGCGTTTCCCCAGGGTTTCAGAATGGTCTCCCTGGCTCACAAAACTGAGTGTGAAAGACTTAGGCTTGTGTCTGAAATGCAGACAAATAAATGGTAGCTTGCGGTGTGAGGATTTGTTTATTTAGCAAAGACTCAGAAAGAAAAAGGAAGACTTGAAACAAAAGGGCAAATGTGATCCTTATTTTTTCCACCACATGGAACTTCTTTTCTCAATCCTTTGGCCATTTGAATATGACTGCTCCTGGAGGCTGCCAAGAAGACAGACACAAAAGGGCAATCCATGTAAGCACCAGCCCTCCACTTTAAAAGCTTCCTGTGCACTCTTTCAACTTATGCCCCCAATTATATTTTTTTTAACGTTTGAAAATGCTTTAGGACAGCAGATGCCTATCACTCATATATTCTTCACACATTGTTGTCTGCCTTCCCTATGGCTGCCCTCTCCCACTGTGAAATCTCACCTTTCTATCAAGATTAGCATAATAGCAATGTATCCTAAAGGGAAACAGTGGGAAGACGGAGCAGGTGCAGTCCCCTGTTAGATGCTAGCTATAGACTAGCCTGACCCATGACAGGTCCATGCCCTGGGGTGCTTGGTCTAATTACAACACTTCTGCTACTGCAGAAACAGTCAAGTTGGGTGCACAACTGTATGAGGGCTGTGTGCTGCAAACCACTGGTTCCTCACCACTGCGGTTCTCCTGGCTGCAGCCCAAGCCAAAAGCTGCTGCTGGGTTTGGTGCCCTAAGCTTCAGACGGAGCTGGCAGAGCTGGATACAGAAGGCAGCAAGAGCCACCCAGCCCCCAAGCAACTGTGGCTGTAGAGCTGAAGATGGGGCAGTGAATCTCACGTGAAAGGACGATGGGACAGTAGCGAACCATTCAGGGTAGGTTGGTTGCTTGTTAATTTCAGGGTGGGAACACATGAAGCCGTATTCTCCCTATATAAAATGCGTGGATAGCTGGTGCAGGCCGAGTGGCTTCCAAATGCCTCTGAAGATGATGACACTGTGAGGTCCATGCCACTTCTCAAGGAGACCCTATGCTTAACTTAAGTGATAAATCCCACCCAAGGGTATTCCTGGAGCTACAATAAACTGGGACGATGGCTTAGCTTTTAGCTGCCTCTATTGCATTTTACACTCATGAAACCTCAGATGAAGGTTCATCTAGTCCTATGTCAATCCTTCTTGCTATATGAGGATGAAGCTAATAAGCCAGGCCTACCATAACAGCCAGCTAGCATCTTCTGATGAAGGCTAGATAGCTCACAAAAGACCAAGGGAGTGAGCTTCTGTATCTTGGGTTACCCAATATTGTAGTCTGTGTGGGACACCAGAAGATAATAAAGATACGCCATTTAAAAATTCATATCTGCATAGTGAGTCCTGACACTGCTTTCTTTAGGTAGAATGAGACAGGCCCATAGGACTGGGGAAAGCATGTAAAGCAATAAGAAGACACTGTTCCCTTCAAGTTTTTCACATAGACAGTAACGCTGCAGAGAGAGCTGGCAAATCATCACGTCCCGCTGCAGAGGGGGGGCATTGCACAGGCTGCCATCTTGGTCACACTTATTAAAGAATAAATCACACATGGAAAGGGAGGAGCAGCTTTGTGCTGCTCTGTAAGGGCTCCTGATTAAGCACACTGCTGCTTTTAATGACCCTCAAATCTGGTATTTTAACGCCTGGCAGGGGGGCGGTGCTTTGATTTTACAGTATCAAGGGCATATGAAAAACAGATTCAGATGATTAAGTTTATCAATATAACCTATTGTTTCTCATTTCTTTTTAGAAAAGTGAAGGGTTTAAGGCACAGAGAAGAGACAAAACTATCCTGGTATGCCCTCATTACCTCTAACCTCATCACAGATCTTACAGTCACAGCCTAGTCACAATCAGTGACTACCAAATACCCATCTTTACCAGTGGATGGAGCCTGGGAAGGACTAATGAGAAAAATTTGAAGTGTGAAGGAGAAAGTTTAATGCCTGTCCTGTTTCCTTGGCCTTTGTTTCTCCATTGCTATCTAGCAGGACATGTGCCGGGCCATCTTGACTTGCTACCTGCTAGAAACCCCAAAGAACTGGAAATATGTAACTGCTTTCAAGGATACTTACTACTTTCAATGCTGACCCTCCTGCCACCTGACCAAAAAGCCAGGGATAACCTTCATCTGGATATGAGACAAGGGAGGGGAAGGGAAAAGCGAGTCTAGTTCCTCTCATCCTTCTTCACCTACAAGAGCACTCAGGTAAGCCTTCAGGAGGTGCAGACGCAGGATGCCCTTAGAGGACCTTCTCACTCAGCACGGCCCCTCAAGGGACATGGAAAGAAATGTGTAGGGCATTTCTGTTAGCAGTGTTAGCAGCAGTAAAGCTAGAGGGAATGCCCTCTGAATGCAAAGCTGCGAAAATGACTTAATTCCCACTGCCCCACAGCCTTTCCTCTCTGGTGGTACAGCTTTATCATGTGGTATACAATCTATATTCAGACTACAAGGTGAGGAGGAAATATGCTATTATCTAGCCTGACTTTCTGTGTAATGGAGAACAGAGAACTTCCTGTGATTTCTTCCTGTTTCAAGTACAGTTCAGTTTTGAAAAATATCTAATCCCATTTTAAGACATGGCAGCAACAGACAGCTGACGAGAGTGCTTCGCGCTTACTCCAGTGATTACTTGCCATCACCATGAAAATCACAGTCTGTTTCTAGTCTAGTTTGGGCTTGGATTGAATTTGCAGTGCCTATATACAAGACTATGAAATGGAAGTGAAAACTTAGCAAAGATGCACATATCATGATGGCCTTTATGAACATGACAGACGGCTGGATATGACCCAGCAGTGTGCCCAGGGGGGCAAGAAGGCCAACAGCATCCTGGCCTGTATCAGGAATAGTGTGGTGAGCCGGACTAGGGAAGGGATCATCCCCCTGTACTGGGCACTGGTGAGGCCCCCCCTCGAGTGCTGCGTTCAGTTTTGGGCCCCTCACTACAGGAAGGACATTGAGGTGTGGGAGCGTGTCCAGAGAAGGGCTACGGAGCTGGTGAGGGGTCTGGAGGACAAACCTTACGAGGAAGGACTGAGGGAACTGGGGTTGTTCAGCCTGGAGAAGAGGAGGCTGAGGGGAGCCCTCATCCCCCTCTACAGCTCCCTGAAAGGAGGGTGGAGAGAGATGGGGGCTGAGCTCTTCTCCCTGGGGACAAGGGATAGGACAAGAGGAAACGGGTTCAAGTTATGCCAGGGCAGGTTTAGATTGGATATCAGGAAACATTTTTTCACTGAAAGGGTTATTAACCATTGGAAGAGGCTGCCCAGGGAGGGGGTGGATTCCCCATCCCTGGAGGTGTTTCAGAAAAGGGTAGATGAGGTGCTGAGGGACAGGGTTTAGAAGGGGTTTTTGTCAGGGGGGGTTAATGGTTGGACTTGATGATCTTAAAGGTCCCTTCCAACCTCACCCATTCTGTGATTCTATGATTCTAACATCTACAGCATGAGGAAAGCTCTTTCACTGGGCTTGTAACCCATTATTCTCAAAGACAACAAGTACCAGCCCTTCATAATGAATTCATCAAGAAGTTACACCCAGGTGGCATTTTCTACTCTCTATTTAGGTCTGTCACTGTTGTAAAGGTTCCCTTTAAAGACCTGGTTCAGAGAGGTTATTGCAGACACCCAGACTTCAAATACCCTGACCTGTCCATTAAAATTATAACCTCAGTGTATGTTCAATAAGAGCTAACAGTGGTTAGATTTCAATGAAGTCCCTGAGTTTTATTGCATTTTTCAGAAACTAATTCTAGGCACTTTGTTCATATTCTATTACTATTTTTTTTAATTTGAAACCAACCTGGTTTAAATAAGGATATAAAAAAAAAAAATAGCTTTGTGATACTTTTCTCTCACCTTCCAGCCTGAGTTACCAAAGCAGGCTGCAGTGAGCCCAAAGTGTCAGTTTTGGAGTACCTCGGAAGATGGAGTAGTTGCAATTACTTGCATTCTTTAAAACATGATTGATCTAATGCTGTCACAGGAGAGCTCATGCTGGATTCTGACGGCACAGACTCTGCTGAACTGAATCTAAAGTGTCACTCTGTGACTAAGATACATAACGAAAGGCAGAATAATTTTTTTTGAGCTTAGGTCAAAGATCCCTGATGCCTCATGGAAAATTCTGAAACATGCTTGGAGATAATTTTGCTGACATATCAACTTCTATATTTTTCTGTCTATTTTAAGCACAATCCTGTGCTCTCTTTGCCATCAATAGCCTACATACTTATACAATATCCTGGGCTACACATCCTGATACTTGGATGAAGAGGATCTTTCAAAGATTTGGACCTCACCTGCTGCCACTGAGTGTTTAATCAGATTTGTGACCTTTTAGCAGACACGTAATTAGGACACCTGTCTGGAAGGTTTTGGGGGAGGGAAATAACAACTTTTATTGTTGATCAAAAACAGCTAACCGACTGACTGAAAGCAAATCCTTTCAGGGATTTTTATTGATTTTGATGATAACCTTTGTCAGGCAAGATTTTTTTAGCATCAGTGCAGAATTAATGATTCAAATGGGATGCAAAGTTTCACTCAACCTGAATAGGATAGAGGCTGTTAACGAGATGTCCTGGGTTCAGCTAGAGTTAATTTTCTTTCTAGTGGCTGCCATGTTTCAGATTTGCTATGGAAGGAATGGCGACAATGCATATTGTTTTAATGTTGCCAGGAAATGTTCGTATTAATCAAGGAATTTTTTCAGCTTACCATAGAAGATGAGAAGGAGCATAGACAGGACAAAAAGAGCACAGTCAGCTCGAGAGGTGATTCTGCCTCTCTACTCCACCCTTGTGAAACCCCACCTGGAGTATTACATCCAGCTCTGGGGGCACCAACATAGGAGGGACCTTGCATGTTGGAGTGAGTCCAGCGGGGGACTGTGAAGATGATTAGAGGGCTGGAGCACCTCCTCTATCAACACAGGCTGTGAGAGTTGGGGTTGTTCAGCCTAGAGAAGATAGGCTTCAGGGAGACCTTATAGCGACCTTCTAGCACTCAAAGGGATCCTTTAGGAAAGATGGGGAGGGAATTTTTATCGGAGTCTAGCAATAGGACAAAGGGTAAGTTTTAAACTGGAAGAGGGTAGGTTTACATGAGATATTAGGAAGAAACTCTTTACTATGAGGGTGGTGAGACAGTGGAACAGGCTGTCCAGAGAAGTTGTGGATGCCCCATCCCTGAAAGTGTTTGAGGCCAGGCTGGATGAGACTTTGAGCAACCTGGTCTACTGGCAGATGTCCCTGCACATGGCAGGGGAATTAGAACTAGATGGTCTTTCAGGTCCCTTCCACCTCTAACCATTCGATGATTCTATGACAAGCCGGCCAAAGGAAGATTCGTACCATAGACGTCATGCTCAGTATATGAATGGGGGTTGGCCGGGGGGTGTGAATCCACCATCACTGCTCAGGAATAGTTGGGCAACTAATTCATCAGGTGGTGAGAGTGACTTATGTTGTATTACTGTATCTTGTAAATTCTTTTACATTATTATTACTGTTATGTTCCTCTTCCATTACTGTCCTATGAAACTGTCTTTATCTCAACCCATGAGTTGGGTTTTTTTCCCTTTTGCCTCCTTTTCTCCCTCTTCTCCCTACCCTTGGAGAGGGGGAGAACTAAGAGAGCGGCTGTGTGGTCCTAGCTGCCGGATGGGGTTAGACCACAACACGAGAGTATTCTTCCTTAATGCGAGTATGCCATTTACAGGTTTATAAGATATCAGTAAAGATTGTGAATCCAAATCTCCTGCAATCTAGGCAAATGTCCTTACAACCAAGCATTTGGCTAATTGTGATGGTCTGTCTCTGTTCTGCATTCTTCCTGTTGGAGCTGTTACCCTTTGTATTGCAAACAAAAAGTAGGGGGAAGCAACAATTCTGCAGGCTCAGGTGTAGGACAATCGCTTCCCAAGAATAGGGAAGAGTTTATATGTCAAGTTTATATGTCAGCACAACAGCAGACACGTAGAAGAAATGAACAGTCATGCTGAAGTAACCATTTGTCACTTAGAAACTGGATAAATTCATCTGATGAATAAAACTAGAGAGGGAAAAACATTCTGAAGCTGGAAACACGCTTGAGCTGAATCTCATCTAGTGGACATGGCTTTATCTTCTGTGTCCTGAGTCTTTTCTCCTTTGATTGGGCAGTTCACAGCTACCATCTGCAATTGCAGATCAAAAGGTTCTGATCTCCTAAAGAGCAGAGTTCTCCCACAGGGTACACAGCAGTACTATCTGGGATGGAAAACAGCAGGTAAGAAAGATCACAGCCCAAGCAGGGCAGCATAGTCCTAGCCCTAGCCCCTGGTCCTGAGTTATAAATACAATAATAAAAGAAAACATGACAATCAAAAGAAATTTTAAAGTTTTCCCACCAAAATGCCACAGTAACACTTGCGTATAGGGGAAATGTGTCTGTGGAGCCTTGCATGGCAGCGGAACCAGCACAAGAGCAGAGGGACAACTGACCAGGAGACCATGGCAATGTGTATGTGTCTCAGCTTCCCAAAGTCTACACATATGACTGGTGGATGAAGAACACTTCAATTCTCCCTGCTATGCACAGTCTCCATCCTCCCTCATTTAAAGGGCAAGGCAAACCATTCCTACTAGGCTCTTTCCACAGGTTTCCATCCACAGGGGAGTCTTCTCAGTGAGTTAGCAATAAAAAAATGCATTCCTGAACATTTTTAGAAGGGAGTCATCATTAAAGCCAGACTAATAGAAGGGAAAGTGTACAAAATTTGGAGGAGAACAGCAGCTCTATGATGAGTGAAGAGACTGACCTGTGTGGATTTACACCAACGCCAACAATCAGCTGCATACCAAACAATAAGTTTGTGCAACGCTTGTAAAAATATGCAAAGATAAAGATAACACAGATGTCTACAACTTGTAAAAGAAATGAGAATTGTTTATGAAGTAGTAATTTGGTTCCCAAGTGGATCATGTGATAAAGCTGAAGGAAATTTCTCTCAAAAACATAAGCACTGAAGTATTTGAGTCACATCAAAACATTCCAGTTTGATGTTGCTCCAACAGTTTACCTGCATTTTGCAGTACAGTTTAACTGAAGATGTGCTCTGACCCAATTAATGTAAACATCACAATACATTATCTTTTGTGCAACAGAACTTCTAATTTTTGCAGCAAAAAAACTCTTTATCAGAGAGGAGCTTAAGATGTGATTTAAATGAAGACAAGAGGCAGGAACAGTGGAAACAGACCCCATGCAAAAAAACCACTTTAAACCAGCAAATATAATAATTTTCAGTCCTTGGAGGCTTAAGTCTAAATACAGAATAAGACATTTTGAATGGTGAAAATAACCAAGCATAATGCGAAGGGGGGTTTAATACAGTATAGCATCACCTGACCCTTGTAAGTGAAGATCAGATACTTTATTAAGATGTAAACTCTATTTAAACCACAAAGCATCTGGCTTCAAGAAACATAAGCGTCTCTGTGCAGCAGGCCAAACCAGGTAATTACAATGGTTTAAACTCAATAAAAAGTAATAGCAGGGTATGTATGTTGTCTGGAAATATGTGATACCTCCTGATAGTACCACCCCTTTGCTGGACCATTTTTGCATACTGGAGAGGATAAGACTTCCATCTAGGTGAAGAAGTGAGTGAATTTGGTGCTGTGAGTGGAATATTGCTTCTGGCTTGACAAATTAGTGGGCATAAAAGGTTTTGAAAGTTTGCTTTGAACCAGACTCGCTACAAAGCTCAGAGGTTGCTCTAAGACTTGTATAGCATGTCACTCCTGCAAAACAGCTTAGGAACCCAGCACAAGTGGTTTCTCAGCTGGAGCAGTACCTCTTCGCACTCACTAAGCAGATGTGCAGGGCACGTGTTGTCCCAGCTCAGTGGGCACGGCAAAGAGGAGGTTTGGAGTAGCACTTATCTGGTAAAACTGCTTCCTCCTAAAGTAATTTCAATATGTTTTTAAGAAGTATTTGGGGGGAGGGTTTTTATACTGTAAAAAACATGGAAAGATAGAGGTTCTGGGAAACTCTTGTGGCCTGGCTTGTAAGTACTTCAGGTACTATAATCCAGTTCTGGATTATCATAATAAAACCCCTTTTGCCCTGCTATCTCTGTCACTAGAGACTCTTAACGGTGAAATGGAGTGTGTGCTCTCATCAGGACTGACAGAAGAAATATGTTTCCATACAGAGTTTGTCAGGGGTGTACTTCGTAACTACGTATGATGCCTGGCTGTGCCAGAAAAGTGGATAAATATTTCACTTTCTGAAAAAAATAGACAAAAAATAATAGGACATGGGGTGCAATCGCCATCACCATCACAGTTAAAGCTAGCAAGTAGATACTGAAGAGTTTCTGGGATAATCTCAGATCACGGTCTTATCCCCAGAAGCTTTTCAGTTGTGATTATATTAGCAATCTTGCAGGGCACATCTTAATTTGGCATGAGCAGTTCCCAGAAGGGAGGTCAGAAGTTTATAGCAAGAAAGGTAACTTGAGTGGAAAGATACTTGCAGGTACCAAGATCATATTCCCTCGTGCAATCCTGCCTCGCTGCGGCTGGTCCTCCGCTGCCAGGGACAGGCAGCTCTGCCCTCATTCACAGGGAACAGCTTTGAATCACCACACGGCAGAGTCTGAGATAAAGCTCCAGCCACGGGAACGAAATACAGCAAGGTCTCCACTAGAGAGGACTTAATAATTTCTCCAAAAGAACAATCACACTTGTCTCTCTGGCCCCAAGTGACACATTAGTAAGGAAATTCCCTTCTACCCTCTGTACTCTGTTTGCTTACATAGTTCAAGCGCTACTGAACTATGCACCTGCTTTGCAGCACAGTGCCATGGATCTCAGACCTTCCTCGGATAGGAAGGGATTAGAGATTGATTTGATTTCTGGATACCCTGAGCAATACTATTGTGTACACCATTACAGTGAATTTTGATAAAAGTATCTAAGGAATAGCTTTTCCCAAATCTTTGAGGCAACCACTGCTTGCTGGACGCCTGGCCTCCAGGTGGCTGCTGTGGATGCATGGACAAATCTCAGGGGTCCCACAAGTCCAGCCCTCATGCTCTACATGGCTTAACTGCACACACAATACAGTGGCATCACATTCACAGGGAGTATGTCTGGGATGTTAAAGGATCTCTGATCTGCACAGGGCTCACAAAATATTTCTAACAGCCCCCTCAGCTCAACGGCTTCTCAGGGAAGTCCTATTTTTCCTTACTGCTTTTTGGGACACTGAAGAATTGGTGCCTTCTCAAACCCACACTGCTTCCCTTGAAGGCAGGGGAAATTTCAGCACATTATCCCCAAGCTTCAGAGTTCACCCAGGTTACCCTGATAACCAAGGCCACCTGCTAACAACAGTTACTCATTTGCAGATCGCAAAAGCTGTCCCAATCTTGCTGTCAGGGAAGCCAAGAAAGCGAGATTCTCGGATTTGAAATGGCAGTGGGTTGGCATTGCCCAGGCTGAGCACGTTCATACCAGGCGTGGTCCTGAAGGATACTCCATGGCTGGGCAGACAGACCTGGGAAGACCATATTAGCACTTAAACTCACTTCTGTTAATATCCACAAATTTCAGGGCAATCAGCTCCTTTGCCTGCACAGCAAAGCCTAACCCAGATCTCTGGCTGCATTTAGGAAGAAAGGAATGTCAAAATGGCATTTTATAAGCTACTGACAAAAAAAGAACAGGCATCACATGCTGCTGGTCAGTGATGCAGAAGCAGCATTGGATTTATCAGAAATGCATAGGCAATGAGTGCTCCAAGACAGAGCCATCCATCATGATTTTGTGTTTTGGGGCTGGAGGGTTTTATTGCCTGACTGACATCTGTATAAGCAGCTGGATGGCATGTTACCAAAGGACATTAAAATAATAAATATGATTAATTAACAGCATCAACACCAGCCACATATTTGCATTACTGGAAAAGCTAATGGCTATAAGAATAACCTTTAGATAGTGGAGCAGTAAGTTACAGCATTCCTTAGCCATACAGACGAAAAGGTGAAATGACATGGACTTACGGTGCCTGCCAGGTCTACTTCTGACGTCAAGTCATTATTTTCCACATGAAGAATTGTAAGATTAAGCGCTTAATAGTTAGCAAATCTATTTAAAAAAAAAATAATAAAAGAGTTCAAAGTCCCAGTTTATTCAGGAGTGGTCTGAGGCCTATTCTGCCCCTCAGGGGCTTGGTTAGATGAAAAAGATTACCAAGGGAAGCATCAAATTCTGCACCTCACTGTATTGTTAAAACATGATTAAATCCCTATTTCTGAGAGTTCTGTTCTGGCTCAAACAGAGGCTGGGATGCAATGTGCAAGGCAGGAATGGCTGGGAGGAATTCTCTGGCCCATGTTAGGTAGGAGCTGAGAATGGAGTATTATAAACAGCTTCTTTGGATTTAAATTATGGCTTTCTGGTCCACTGCCTTCTGGTGCAGGAAAGTATAAACCTCGTCTCCCTGAGTGAAGATTCCCAAGGGATGCAGCCTCTGGGGAGGACACACAGGATCTGACCCTTTACCTCGCTCTCTGGTGTTCTGCTGGATCTAAAGCTCCAGCCCACAGGCAGAGAAGCATTAAATAAACTTCCTCAACAGTACTGCTTTCACACCCTATCCTGGCGCGCTCTCCCATTTCTGGCTCTGCACAATAGCAAAAGCCCTGGAGAAGGAAGAAATGTTGGTGTTTCTTTCCATTGAAACCTCCCTTGAGGGCATCTGCTTCAGACTGTAACGTCTCAGAAGCTAACGCGACAAACGCGGAGGGTGGGTGCTGAACTCCATGTCTAAGGCAAAGGCAGAGGTGATACAGGCAGGCTCTGCGCTGGATGAGATGGTGAACTGCAGCTACAGCAAAGCGCAAAATGAAACCAAAGAGGTATTTGGAGAGAAGAAAGGGAGACTTGCATCACACACCGAGAAAAGGGAGAAGGGAGGTATGTTTGATATTAAGACAAGCTAAGAAGGCACCTCTTGCCTTCCCTGGGAAGAACACCTGTGCTGTGCCCTGGTTTACGGTTTGGTACATCATCTGTACACAGGTTCAAGCTTTGGGGCAGGCTGGATCCCACCAGTGCTCTCCACCCCCATCTGTGCCTCTAACCTGTGCTTTGGAGCCTGTTTATAACCTTGTAGGAAATCGCACAAGTTCTGCCCAAGAGGATGCAGTTGTCTCTCTGGAGCCCACAGGATGCGCAGAGGTTCATACCAAGAGGGGCAGTGAGGGCAAGAGCAACGCACATATTTACTTCTTAGTTCATTACCACTTGCATCAACGTGCCTCACCACCTTCAGCTGTTTTGTAAACCTCTTATCACATTCGGCTATAGTTTATCAGCAGTGTGCCCTTGCAGCAAAAAAACCCCTAGTACAGGCAACAAGTTAAGGGATGTCATCCTTCCCCGCAGTTCAGCACCTGTGAGACTCCATCTGGAGCGCTGTGCCTCTTCGGGACTAAAAGAACCTCCAGACGTCCCTGCAATTATTCCCCCAATTATTCCCTTTCAATCCGTCCCCCAAATTATTCAATGATTACCACGGTATTACTATAGGTAACCCCATGCATTGCCTGTCTCATCACACAGAGGTAACAGTGTCTTCCCTGGAGCTGCACAGTGTATTTCATTAAGGAAGGGGGCACCAGGCAGGAGAGAGCAGAACATGCCCTTGAAGTGACATTAGGATCATGCTCAGCCACCAGCGACGCACATGAAATAACGGCAGGGCGGGAAAGAGCAATTAAAGCTAACACTGACTGATGTGAGGAGGGAAAATACTGGATATAGGAAAAAGTTGTAGGGGCCTCTGGCATAAGGATGATCTAGAGAAAGGTACTTTAATGAAATTCTAATATGGGTTGCAAAATCACAATCAAACTATTTTCAAGCACTTTATAATGTGCTCTTAGTTAGGGCAAAATATACTGCCATGTGACACTCTGATTTCAAGATGTGCAAGCAAAAGGAACAATTAATAAGGGCAACCACAAATAAATGAAGTAAAGAGGTCTTATGCCTTTTGAAATTCCAGAAAATATCCTAAGCTAAAAGTTTAGAACGGGAGATACAGAAGCTGCAAAAATCCTTCCATTCCTGGATCAAACTCACTCCTCCTTAGAAACAAGCAGGGGCACTGAGTGTACCGGTGCAGTTTAGTTTGGGTGTTGCCTTAAACAGATGATGTTCCGTGAAGCTTGACTTTGTCTAAGATATTTAAAAATAAGATGCTAGACAGAATGACTTAAGAATAGTCTCAGAGCAAATGCCCATGAGATCTGATTCAAGATGGAAAATAAGACAGTGAGGTTCTCCCTTATACTTCTCAACCCATGGGCTTGGCCTGTGGTGGACAAAGGGTAATAAAGCCAGGGTGTCAAGTGGAATAAAAACATATCGGGAGCCACACTCCATGCAGATGCTGAGCATGTAGTTGGCTCTCGGCAAATGTGAGTTCGACTTAAACCAGGCATTTATGAAGATACCGGCTGGGGACAGAGCTGTCAGATACTTGAGTTCTCTGCCTGGACCGTGTCTGAACTCTGCACGTGGTGTGAAGGAGTCTGAGCTTATGCTGAGGCTTTTCCCTCAGATGAATCTCGCGGTGCCTGTATGATGCCTACAAGGGGGTGCTGGGCCACCAGCTCGATCCCAGGAAGGGGCCCAGACCTGCATTTTGCAACATGGACACGACCTGCTCAGTGACATACACTGCTCAAAATACCCACGGGAACAGGGCAAGACCTGGGAATATGATTGGGCAGAGGAGTGAAATGAAAATGTGAGAAGTAATATAGCCTGGACAAGAAGTCTTCCCCAACTCAGGGCAGTTTTACGTAGCTAACAGAGCTGTGCCTTAGCGTTAAATGCCTGGCATAGATAATGTTTTCACACTGTCTGCGAAAGGCATCTTTTCAAAATCTGTCCAAAAACCACACCTCAGTTCAGTCTGCATTTCCATTCGCCCTGTTCGCTATTATTAGCTCCCTTGTTTTTGCTTTTTTTTAATCCAAACTTAAGGAAAATTTTTAAGTCATAGCAATGGCAATCTCAAACAGAATCTTTTTTTTTCTTAGTACTTTTTTTTTTTCTTAGTACTGGTGTTCCTTCTTCAAAAGCAGCACAGCTAAAACTTACTTATTTCAGGCAATTCAGGCAAAAATATAGAGACAAAACCTCAGAGGAAATTCAAGGTAAAAAAAGGAAATCACATGGCAGGAAAATCAATTTCAAGAAGTCTTTCAGAGGCAAAGCTTCTTATGCAGCAAAATGCTAGCAAAATTACTTCATTTTATTTATCACAAGTGGAGGTTTCTCCAAGTGGAGTTTGAGCAAGACAGAAGGTGACTGCACGAAAGGCTAGAACTGGGAATTTCTGATTCCTCTAAAGTACAAACATCAATAAAAAGCCATACCAAGTAGTGAGTGGGGATTTTTCAAATTTGATTTATTCTGACCCATGGAAATTTTGAGAACTCTCAAGTGCTCACGTCACACCTTAGAGGATAATTCGGGTTCAATGTATCGTGCTTTGGCAAGGAAAAGAGACCATGACTAACTGCATGAAGGATGGTCAGCTGGGTTCTGGCAAGCTGAGGGACACGCACTGCTCTGCCAGCTCGGAGAGTTAATCTTGTCTCTTCTGCCTTCTCTAATTGTTTTGAGGAGAGGGTCAAAGTGCCAGTCTCTTCACCTCTTGGAGGAGATGTTCCACTTTTTAATCAAACTTTGGGCAGAAGAGACAGGCAGGCTGGTCCTCTGGGCTCCACCTGCAAAGCAGCACTCCAGTACCTGCTAAGTATTTCATGGCCAGTTAGACAGCAGAAGAGCTATATTTCACCGCTTTCTGTAGGGTGAACTAACGCAGCTGGTGGCAGTGTTCTGTCTCAGTGAGGATGCTGGGCCGAGGTTACTAATTCTGGTCACATTTGTCCAGGGGTGTTCAGCCAGCCACCTATTAAGCAAGGCCTATTACTTACATAGGTAGGGTACGGTCCTTCAAAGGATTGTATTCTGCGTAGTCCACAAATATAGGGCAAGCTATGTTATTCGCATTGTATCTTGTGACAAAAACTGTGCTATATACTGGTGCCAATACAGTTGCTGCTGCTTGTTTTCAGTGCAACTAAGAACACTCTAAAAATAGAAACCAGTCAAAGAACCAAAACTCAACAGCAGCCTGCGTCATCGCTGTATATCTTCAAACCAGAGCAATATGAGATGATAAATAAAGAGAGAGAAAACCTCTAGGCCATAAAAACAGAGAAAAGGAATAAGTTGCTAAGGGGGAAAAAAACTGCTCTCAAATTTTTGCAATTTTAAATTAAAACCAACATGACATTAAGATTAACATTTTATTCATCCAAGACACAGAGAAATACCCCAAGTATGTAAAGAAAAAATATTGTAGCCAACGAAGTCTTCCTTCTAATGAAGTGAACAAAATTGATTCCCAGGCTGTTTCTCAATGGAAAAATAAAGAATATTTTGTCTGCATGTGTTCAGTCATACTTGAGCTCTCTGAGGATGAATGTGAATATCTACCCCCTCTTCCACCCTTGCTGTTTATCGCACTCAGGCAGTCAGCAGGGTTGCTGCACCGGTCAGTACAAAATGATTATTTTTTCCTCCCTTTTTATGCCAATCTAACTGCTTAAAATAACGAGCACTTATTAATTCACCAAATATTTATTTAACAACAAGGGGGCAGGTAGGGTGTTGTTTTCACTTGCAGTCGTGACGGTCTCTCTGGACACTATCCGTGGCGCCATGAGGAGAATCCGTATTGAATTCACCCCTGCACAGAAACAGGAAGCCTTGCTGCACCTGGGCAACTCTCCCTTTGTTCCGCAATATCAATGCTAAATTTAAATGTCATTAAAATTACATCATGGAGCCTGAAGCTTTCTAAACAAAGCTGGTTAGATTGCATCCCAGAAGAAGCTGCTGCTGAAAGATAGTGTTTACTTAATCACCTTTTTTTAATAGCTTTATGCACATAACTCTTCAGGAAAGAGTTTTAGGAAAGATAAAGACCCAGATCACAGGTCCCAATTTATTATTCTTCATTTTCTTATGCTTTTTACATATACATTCAGAAGGTGACATTTCTTGTGTTAAAGCTAAGGAGAGACACTTAAGCAATTTAGGCAATTGCCCCTTCAGGCAATTTAAACACAAAACACAAGCTGTTGTGTTTGGTAAAGTTTATCAAGTCCTGTAAATTAAAATTTCTTCTCATTTCCCACTGCTATTGCTAGACTGCTGCANTATTATTCTTCATTTTCTTATGCTTTTTACATATACATTCAGAAGGTGACATTTCTTGTGTTAAAGCTAAGGAGAGACACTTAAGCAATTTAGGCAATTGCCCCTTCAGGCAATTTAAACACAAAACACAAGCTGTTGTGTTTGGTAAAGTTTATCAAGTCCTGTAAATTAAAATTTCTTCTCATTTCCCACTGCTATTGCTAGACTGCTGCATGACAACAAAAAAATCTTTTGTGGCTAGAAATATATCAATGACATTTCCATTGTCCAGGCTGAAACAAATGCTAAAGCAGAATTAGAGTTTTAAAAAGTCACTAGAAGTCAGTAACATGTTAAAAAAATCTTCCTGGGTGAATTAGACAAATGCAAAACTATCAAGACCTTTCATGCAACTCTCTCCTTGAGAATTTCAGTAATTCTAGAGAAAGTGGGAACCCAGACTGGACGATCATTGTTTCACCTTTGTGGAAACAATACTACTGTCTCCCCAACTCACCTCTCACTTTCATGATTTTGCCTGTCTCAGCTTTAGCATCAAACTAAATACAGGAGATTTTTTTTTACCTATATTGCTTGAGAACAAAAGTCTCACTAATTTTCATTGTATCAGCTGTCACCCAAGATACCAAGCTGCTTTTGAAAGTCATAGAGTGCACATCAATGGTTCTTTATGGTGGGATTCTAAGCCTTATAGACCCTTTGATAACAGATCAACGTCTCAGAAGAAAGCAGCTTGCTTAGTTTGCCAGTGACCACTTCTAAGGCCTCCGTTAGGCTTATAAATGGAATTAGTGAGGTTTTCATGTGTTAGCACAGACTCAGCACAAAATTTCAGCTCATATTTCTCATTGATAACTCTATATGTATGAGATAACGGTAAGGCAAAATTAAAACTCAAGGAATAGCTGTCCCCACAGACACTGTGAAACCGAGGAATGCAGCATGAATGCACCTCTCTACATCCACTGGCATGCTTTCAAGGTACGGATAAATATCTATTCATGTGATAACGTATATGTATATGACATGGTGAAAAATTGTAGCAGCCTTTTCCTTGATTTCTTATGCTTCCATACCTGGGGTTACATCTTCTTACATATACAACACAAAGCACAGAGAAACCTCAAAGAGTTTTTTAAAGTACCTTTTTGGCAACCCTATGCAGTACCAGCACTGTCCTATTGACAGAACTTCCATATCAAGGTATTTAAAAGGTAAGGAAAATCAGAAGTGTTTGTTAAACGCGCCTTTTCCGGTATCACCAAGCCAAACACAACCAAGAGACCACCACACTGTAGCACTGAGGAACCAAAATGTTTTAAACAAAGAAGGGATCAATGGAGAGAAACGACAAGGTGTTGCCTAACAGATCACTGAAAGCCAATGTGCCAGTGGCAGGCACTGGATTAAGTATAGTTATGAATATGAGTTTAACAGCAAAGACCGTCCCATTTTGTTCCCTGACCTAGAAAGATGTATGCCTAAGGTCGTATGTGAAACCTTACATGAAGGTAGTTTATTGAAGATATTTTATGATCTTTATTATAAATTCCCCAGGCTCTCCTGGGGCCAATTTACAAAGGCTTATGTGCAAGCCCAATGCTGGGAGATAAGAACACAACATTCTTTAATATGCTAAGAAAACCTGACCAGAGAACTATGAACAGATTACTTCAGTAGTACCAAAGACAAAAAAACTATTGAGCTTGGAGCCAGCAAATCCTGGAGACATGTCTCAAGAAAAGTCATATTTTGTGGCTACCTCGCACACTGCAGCAGACAGCTTGTTACTGAAGTTGATCAAAATATTTTCAAAAGAAATGGAGGGAATGAGGATTTCTCGATGGTTTGGGGTTGGGTTTTTTGGGGTGGGTTGGGTTTTTTTTTNGAGAGAATGGAAGCACAAGGTGTAGAACTAGAGCTCCCACATTGTGCTTCAGCAGCATTTATAACCCGACCAGGAGGAGGAAGTGAGGGTCTGTTTGCTTTTTCTGGACAGGAAGAAATAAATGGCCTAAAAATTGACAGTTTCTAGGTTTTTTCGGCTGAAAAGTCAAAAATCTTCCATAGGAAAGCCTTCCACCCCCTCTCTCATCTCTGACTACATTTGTTTGACCAGGTTTTCTGGGTACTGGCATGCTGGTGCAGTGTTTCTTTTTAGGGAAAAAGAGGAGACTGTAGTCTGTCATATCTGAGGGAACTGGGTTAGAGCAAGAGAGAGATGACAAGGGTGGTTGGGCATGGTGTTGGCAGGGTGTCAAGGGGAACTGAGAGGGGGTGGGAACCATCTGCCTGGAGAAGGAGGTTGATGAGATGGAGGTAAAGGGGGTGGCAGAAGGAGAACAAGTTTCTGCATTTCTGAAATACTTTTGTTTTAAGTTTGAGAGTAGGGTACATGTGGACCTGTTTGTAATCCACACATAGGGAGGTTATTAATGATCCTTAGTATGAGCTTATTTTCATTGAACAAAAGGTGGGTGAACTCACACTCAGGAAGCTAACATTTGCCTTGCCTCACAGGGGTATGGCAATATTGAATCAACCTGCAGGGAACTGAATTTCAGCTACAAAAAAGCTTAAAGAGGATGAATCATGCTCCTTCTAGGTATACATGCCAGAGGGTCTAATCATGGGAATCTGAATGTCAACAAAAAAATCCTCCCCAGGTTTAAGTTATCCTTTCCCTGCATGCATCATTCATCCCAGTACAAGCAGCTTCAGAGAGAAAAGTATCAGGTGTGTCTGTGCCTATAACCCTAAATTGGAAGTCTAATAGAAAACAGATCTTTGCAAGTTTTCTGGCCTTACAGAGTAAAGGGTATGCTAATGAAAAAAAGTTGTACATTCCTAGGTCATACCAGCCTAAGTAAATGCTAATCAAGGGTCCTCTGGCCAGGCAGCACTGAGAGAATACTGGCTGTAACATAAGCTTGAGGGAAGCAGAGCTATAGACCATGTGGGAACAAGAGTAGGGTGAAGAGGAAGTCAAATTCACAGAAATAATTGTAAGGGAAAGTGGCATTTTCTACGACTTCAAAATAGTCAACTGAATACTGGTATTCTAACATGAAACTGAGAAATTAGTGTTAGGCGAAACAATAAAATAACATGAAGCTGCAGAACACTCAGCACTGTCGAAAGATGAACACTCTTGTTCAGGAGCTGTTGTGTTCTGTGCTCAGCAGAGGTGTGAGATGAGCCCGGGTGAACCAGTGCTCAAACCAGGTGGGTTTGAGAAACTTTCCTACCTGGTGAAAAAACAGGAAAAACTCAAAAATATCAAGTTTTATAAGAACTTGAAACAGAATACTTCACTTTTTACAGAAAGAATAATTGAAAATCACCAGAAAAGCTAGAAAGTAGAAGACAAATTAAAAAAAAAAGGCTTATCAGCTACTTTCCTTCTACATCTTGGCAGAGCTGGTTCCAGCCTTCACGATTTCCTTTGGCCAGCTCAAGAACCTTCTCAATCACAAAAAGTCTGTGAATGCCCCATAATTTCAAGGAAGCTTTTTGTCTCCATCCTCTGTGACATCCATCTTATGCCTGTGCTCTTTTCAGACTCTTTGCTGTAAAGCTCATGTTATCTTACTCCTCTTATCGCCTGCACCCCGAAAATGTCTCTCCTTGACTAGACTCCACTGACCCCCAGGCGTGAAGCAATTTCCACCCCTCCAGAGGTGCCACTCAACAAAATGATTCAAAGGGACATAACATACAGACCAAAACTAGACTCATCAGACATTGCCTCGTGCATGCTTGGGAATACAGCTGCCTGTAAATTAGCAATTTTTGATCTCCCTTCTTTCCATAACAAACCTCCAGACAGAAATATGTGTTCATGAGCAACAAAATATTTATGAACACATCTACTGCCCAGGCACTTCACAAAGCCTCTAAGACTGGACCTGTTTGTTTCAGTTGTGTCACTCATCTTCATGGATGATAACTTTGAGACAGGTGGTGGAGGAACCAACAAGGAATGGTGTGTTGGTGGACCTTGTACAAACAAACAAAGAAGGACTTGTTGAGGATGTGAAGGTTGGGGGCAGCCTTGGCTGCTGTGACCATGAGATGGTGGAGTTCAAGATCCTGCATGGAAGAAGCCAGGCAATAAATAGGACTACAGCCCTGGACTTCAGGAGAGATAACTTTGGCCTGTTCAAAGGCCTACTGGGAGGAATCCCATGGGTTAGGGCTCTAGAAGTTAGGAGGATCCAAGAGAGCTTGTTAATATTCAAGCACCACTTCCTCCAAGCTCTGTGCATCCCTATGAGTAAGAAATCAAGTAAAGGAGGCAAGAGACCTGCATGGATGAGCAAGGATCTTCTGGAAAAACTCAACTGAAGAAGGAAGTTCAAAGAATGTAGAAAAAGGGACTGGCCATTTAAGAGGAATATAGAAATGTTTCAGAGTATACAGAGATGCAACAAGGATTGATAAGGCCCTCTTGGAATTAAATCTGGCCAGGTACGTCAAGGACAANGGGTTTTTTGGGGTGGGTTGGGTTTTTTTTTTCCCCATAAAAAAGAGAGATTCTGCTTCGCTTGAAAAATTTCAGCTAGCTGGAGAAAATGGAAAACCAAAGCACTTGGATTCTGAAAAGCTCTCAGATTTCAGCCAAAAAAATGGCATGTGACTGGCATGATGTTGAAATGCCATCTGCTCTCTCCATCTCTCTGGGCTGGGTTGGTTTCCTATGGGAAACACAGAGACAGGACTCAG
>VXBO01013206.1:282728-376836 GCA_013400135.1 Rhinoptilus africanus
GCTCTTTTCAGACTCTTTGCTGTAAAGCTCATGTTATCTTACTCCTCTTATCGCCTGCACCCCGAAAATGTCTCTCCTTGACTAGACTCCACTGACCCCCAGGCGTGAAGCAATTTCCACCCCTCCAGAGGTGCCACTCAACAAAATGATTCAAAGGGACATAACATACAGACCAAAACTAGACTCATCAGACATTGCCTCGTGCATGCTTGGGAATACAGCTGCCTGTAAATTAGCAATTTTTGATCTCCCTTCTTTCCATAACAAACCTCCAGACAGAAATATGTGTTCATGAGCAACAAAATATTTATGAACACATCTACTGCCCAGGCACTTCACAAAGCCTCTAAGACTGGACCTGTTTGTTTCAGTTGTGTCACTCATCTTCATGGATGATAACTTTGAGACAGGTGGTGGAGGAACCAACAAGGAATGGTGTGTTGGTGGACCTTGTACAAACAAACAAAGAAGGACTTGTTGAGGATGTGAAGGTTGGGGGCAGCCTTGGCTGCTGTGACCATGAGATGGTGGAGTTCAAGATCCTGCATGGAAGAAGCCAGGCAATAAATAGGACTACAGCCCTGGACTTCAGGAGAGATAACTTTGGCCTGTTCAAAGGCCTACTGGGAGGAATCCCATGGGTTAGGGCTCTAGAAGTTAGGAGGATCCAAGAGAGCTTGTTAATATTCAAGCACCACTTCCTCCAAGCTCTGTGCATCCCTATGAGTAAGAAATCAAGTAAAGGAGGCAAGAGACCTGCATGGATGAGCAAGGATCTTCTGGAAAAACTCAACTGAAGAAGGAAGTTCAAAGAATGTAGAAAAAGGGACTGGCCATTTAAGAGGAATATAGAAATGTTTCAGAGTATACAGAGATGCAACAAGGATTGATAAGGCCCTCTTGGAATTAAATCTGGCCAGGTACGTCAAGGACAACAAGAAGGGCTTCTTCAAGTGCATCAAGTAGCAAAAGGAAGACTAAGGAAAATGTGGGCCCAGTGATGAATGAGGTTGGTGCCCTGGTGAGGGAGGCTGCAGAGAAGGCAGAGTTACTGGATGCTTCAGTCTTTACTGCTAAGGCCAGCCCTCAGGAATACCTGACCCAGGAAGTGAGGGGAAAAGTCTGCAGAAAGGAAGAATTTCTCTTGGTTGAGGAGGATCAAGTTAGAGATCATTTAGGCAAACTCGACACCTACAAATCCATGGGTTTCAATGGGATGCACCCACGAGCACTGAGGAAGCTGGCAGATGTTATTGCAAAGTCACTCTCCATCATCTTTGAAAAGTCATGAAGGACAGGAGAGATGCCCAAGGACTGAGGAAAACCAATGCCACTCCAGTCTTCAAAAAGGGCAAGGAGGAGGACCCAGGAAACTACAGGTCAGTCAGCCTCACCTCCATCCCTGGAAAGGTGATGGAACAGCTCATTCTGGTTGTCATCTCTAAGCATGGGGAGGAAAAGAAGGTTATCAGGAGAGGTCAACATGGATTCAGCAAGGGGAAATCATGCTTGACCAATCTGATAGCCTTCTATGATGGCATGACTGGATGGATAGATGAGGGGAGAGCAGTGGACATTGTCTACCTTGACTTTAGCAAGGCTTTTGACACTGTAAGGTAAGCTGGGGAAGTATGGGTTAGATGAGTGGCCAGTGAGGTGGATTGGGAACTGGCTGAATGGCAGAGCTCAGAGGGTTGTGATCAGAGGCACAGATTCTAGCAGGAGGCCTGTAACTAGCTGTGTTCCCCAGAGGTCAGTACTGAGTCCAGTCCTGTTCAACGTATACGTCTATGACCTGGATGAAAGGACAGAGTGTACCCTCAACAAGTTTGCTGATACAAAACTGGAAGGAGTGGCTGGTAAACCAGAAAGTTGTACCACCATACAGCAAGACCTGGACAAGCTAGTGTTGGACAGAGAGTAACCTAGCAAAGTTCAACAAAGGCAAGTGTAGGGTGCAGCCCCTGGGGAGGAATAACCCCATGCACTGGTACAGGTTGGGGGTGACCTGCTGGAAAGCAGCTCTGCAGAGAAGGCCCTGGGTGTCCTGGTGGACAAGTTAACCGTGAGCCAGCACTGTGCCCTTGTGGCCAAGAAGGACAATGGTATCTTGGGGTGCATTAAAAAGAGTGTGGCCAGCAGGTCGAGGGAAGTCATCTTACCCCTCTGCTCTGCCCTTGTGAGGCCACGTCTGGAGTACTGCGTCCAGGTCTGGGCTCCCCAATTCAAGAAAGAGAAGGAACTACTGGAGAAAGTCCAGTGGAGGGCTACAAAGATGATCAGGGGACTCTTAAGAGGAAAGGCTGAGGGACTTGGGTCTGTTTAGCCTGAAAAAAAGGAGACTGAGAGGGGACCTCATCAATGCTTATAAATATCTGAAGGGCAGGTGTCAAGAGGATGGGGCCAGGCTCTTTTCAGTGCAGCCCAGCAACAGGACAAGGTGCAATGGGCACAAATTAGAAGACAATTCCATCTGAACATGAGGAAAAACTTGTTACTTTGAGGGTAACAGAGCACTGGAACAGGCTGACAGAAACATTGTGGAGTCTCCTTCTCTGGAGATATTCAAAACCTGCCTGGATGTGTTCTTGTCCAACCTGCTCTAGGTGAACCTGCTTTAGCAGGGGGTTTGGACTAGATGATCTCTAGAGGTCCCTTCCAATGCCTACTATTCTGTGACTCTGTGATGGATAAAGATAGATCTTTGGGGAAATTTTCTGAATGGAAATGTAGCCACAGAAATACAGATTTGCTTATTTATCCCCTTCAGCGTAAATGGATGGGAAAGGTTGAAGTTCAGCACTCTTAGTCTGTCTGGATCACAGCCAAGTTCCTCACACATCAGAGGGCTCTGACACAGGCAGGGTACAGACCTACATAGCGGTGTCCCACAAGCCCAGCCAGAGTCCTAACTACCGGTAGTGGAGTCTCAGTCCCTCTTCCCCTTTCTGCCTCTCTGAAGAAAATATCATTAAAGTAAATAACTCACGTCTATGGTAACCTATAGCTGTGAATGCATTCTTTCACAAAAATGTTCAAAATTAACTATATTTGTGAACCCGAATTCAGCATAATGTTCAAGTATATGCTGAAATTCTATTGAGGTCAAAGTACTCGGTACAGCCTACTCTATTGCATTAAGTATCTTAGGTATTTGCATTAAATAAAGTTAGACTAAAGGTGACAAGTTTGCATATATGGCAACTTATTTCTCCTATTTCTGAAATCCATAAAACTCGTCGCCATTTGAAATGCAGTATTCATTCTTTTAAACAGATCTGACTGTATCACTTTCAGCTCAAGAGAAAGGCCAAGCAAGAATGATACAGGTGGCAGATGTGCGACACCTCTTCTTCTTCGCAGTGGCTAATTTTCATATGATATGAGTTCAGAGGTGTGGGTTTATTTTCATATACACTAAATTGAATAACAAACATTTGGGTTATCTCAGTATTAGAAGAATGAACTTGGTTCTACTTTTATCAGAATCTGAAAATACTGAAGGAGGAAATAACTGGAAATCTTATTAAATTCCCCCCGCCCCAAACAAATAATCTAAAATAAAATCCATGAAAAATTATCTTTGGTCTGCTGAGCACTCACAATGATTCCAGGACACCAGCTGGATAAATCCATGTTGGATGGGAGGTCTGTGTGGAAAAGAGAAGCTAATTGCTGTCATGAAGGCAAATAAAACATTTCATTATGGGGATGAATCAAAGTATCCAGCAGACAACCAACCCTCCTGCAGTCAGGCTGAGTGGAAAGTGACAGTATCCATGTCCAAAGTCCTGAAAATATTTAGGCACCAGCAAAGCCACTGAATGGCAAGAGATCTCTGAGGATCCCAGACCTGCCTGGGGCTCCTGCTCACCCCCAGGGCCACCACATTCCCTGGTCTGTAAATTGTTCAATACAGAAGGCTCCCACATGAGTCCCAGGGGATGCAAGGACAAATCTGTGGGTGACACACGTCTCCAGAAATGGAGACGTGTTCAGGTAATTCATTTGATCAATGCTCACAGAAATGAACACTTTGTCTCGCATAAAGGGAACCAATTAAAAAGGAAAAGATGAAATTTGTCAGCTAATTTGTTCTCAATGATTAATTTAACTAACTCTAAACAATTCCATTATTTAATCTTCCCGTGTCCTACTAATCTCAACCTCTTTTCCCCACCTGTGCAAAAAAGCAGAGGAATGATTAATTTTTTAGCATGAGGCAGCCTGACCTTGTACACCGTTAAGCAGAGTGTTTCCATAGTTTCCATGTAATTTGTCATGGACGAGTTCACCTATGTACCAAACAAACTCCTTATATTTCCAGACTTGCACAGAAAATAAAATCTGAATTGCTACTGTTTAATGAAAATATAAAACCCAAAGCGGAAGTTTAAAAAAAAAAAACAAAAAAACATACTGTATTCATACTGTATATAGAGGGCCAAAACCTACTATATTTTAAGCCTGTCTCTGTGAACTGGAGGGGCTTTTAATCAAACGAACAGACACTGCAGCATCCTTTGTGTTTCTGAGGATGTGAATAAAGCAGAAACACCTGAGGACAAAGACCAAATCCACTGCAATCAACAGGATTTGGGTGACTGATTTCAAAGGATCATAAGGCTTCATAGCAACTTGTTAGAATTTAATTTCAGTCCTTTAAATAAAGGCTTAGTACCAGAGGTCCCATTGCTCCGGGCCAACAGGATTTACAATCTCGCTGGCTGTTCTCCTTTCTGCTGCAAGGAAGGCAAAAGCTCTCTAGAAAATGCCAGGAGGGCGCATGCAGAGAGCTAGGCAAAGTCTAGTATCTCAGCCCACTGAGACACATCAGAGGGCTGGAGCAAACCAATTGAGGAACGGAGAAAAAGACAGGGCAGCAGCATCGTGGGTTTGTTGAGGTGAGGCAATGCATGCAGTCGGAGTGCTTGCTGCGGTTGTGTTTGCTTTGGTAATAGGGGTCTGACAAGCCGCCCTACACTGCATTTGCCAGCATCAGCTGGCAGCGATCTAGAGGGGTAGCAGCAGGATTAGAGAGTGGCTTTGGGATGAAGGCTTTATTTTTTTTCAGCTAAGTGCAAATGAGAGAGGCTGGCAAAAAGGGTAAAATGTTAACTCAAAAACTTTCCATTTCCTTGGCTGCTAGAAAGGATTAATACAGTTTCCTGAAAAGGTTTTTTTTCTAAATCAGCCAAAGGACTTAGCTGTGAAAAAATAAACAAGATAAGTGTTTTGATTTAAAACAAAGCAACTCTTTCTGGATGCCACAGTCCACGGTTAAAGAGGAATGTTACGGTTTTCTCCCCTAAATTTGCTGAAGGAGAAGAGTTCATGGTGAAATACAGCTGAACACCAACATAAGCAGAAAAAAGTTTCTGTGCAATCAGATGCACACACCCAGATGTGTTCTTCCCACATCTCCGTGTGTAAAACACATGAATGATCTTGCTCCAGTAACCTCTCAGAAAGTACCCAGGAGCACCAAGCACAGGTAGACTCACAAATTTCAGAGTTTCAAAGAAAAGATTGGATACTTTTTATAAAGATAACAGGAGAACAGATTGTGCTACCTTTTCTTAATGTACTGGTAGCTGATTTGGAAGATAAAAGTATACTAGTCTTCAAACTCACCTCCAAGCTAGACGAAAACACCACTGAAACTAGTAGAGGCAATAGGAAAGAACGTACTTCTACATTAGGACAGTTCCTTTGGCAATGTAAAGTATCTTCATTCCATTGATTTCAAAAGGCCAACATCAATTTAATCAGGCAAGGACTGGTACAGGGAATCATTCTATGATTCTACAAATAATGCTGCAGGACCCCCAGGTAGGTGCTTAGTTGGAATTGCCCAAGCAGGGAGTCAACACGGTTTGCAAAGGTGATAAACAAGAAATTGCTCTTGCTGATTGGGAAAGAACAGGGGAGGCTGCTTAC
Source organism: Rhinoptilus africanus (assembly GCA_013400135.1). NCBI lineage: Eukaryota > Metazoa > Chordata > Aves > Charadriiformes > Glareolidae > Rhinoptilus > Rhinoptilus africanus. Next base: position 288,669 of record VXBO01013206.1, read on the forward strand.
TTCTCCCAAACCTGATCGTCTGTAGGGTTCAAGCAGTAGCTAATTTTCTGCCGTCATTGAGAAATCAGTGCTTCCTGTACTAATCCACAGGCAAAAGCCACTGCAACATTGGCCCTCTTGGGAAAAAAAAATAAAAAAACAAAGCCACAAGCCACAACACAAAACTAGCTGTAAAGAGCTAACTGTACAAAGTTGTATTAATGTGAAGAATATTTCCCCACCTGCAAATTGTAAAACTTTATGACCAGTTTTGATGTGATAAAGATACATTGGTGAAATAAATTTGCAGTGTGAGTATGTGCAGGCCTCTCTAACTTTATTGTGGTTTTAGGTACTGTGTACCATGGTGGGGAAATGACTGATATCAGTGATGGTAACTCAATTCTGCATCAGCATAGAGTCATCAATCTTCTGGCACTCTTAAAAAAAGCCTGAATAATGCTCTATTGATGTTCTGTAGAGCTTCTCCTTTCTGATGTTATGTATTATTGCTGCAGCTTCTTCCAAAATTGTAAAGATTTTTATTGTTTACAAAGTGAATTATGCTTTCATATCTCTTGCCTTACTGTTTTCCCAATTGCTTAGCAACAAGTCTCCACAACGAAAAAAACCAGAGCACTCTTTCTTTTATGTTGTACATTAGCAGCCTATCTGGTACAACAGTGACCTCAGAGAGCTTAACACCCAGGATGCATTTGGTCTATTATGTTAATCCTGATGTTCTGCAAAGAGTCTATATATGTTAATATTTGAATATTGCTTTTCTCTGTCCGTATCTGTTCTAGTCCTGGGGCTACAGCTTTATAAACACTACCTTCCACATTCAACATTTTTTTAAACTCATTTCCATTTTTTTTCCTTTTCAAGAGAAATCAGCCCAATTCCAGAACTTGAGGTAGGTCAGACTTGTGGTAGGTTGAAAAAACCCTGTAGTTACAGATCCAGAAAGGCAATATGTGCAACACTGGAAACAGATTTCTGTAGCTGTAATCAATATATAGTTTCTACAAAATTAGCGTTACTGTTGTTATTTTACACTTAAACAGCCATAGTGATGCCCACATTTATTTGTACATTGACAGCTACATCTCCTTTCTTGGGCTTAGAGTAAGTCCAATGTCCTAAACTGACTATTGTTGTCATAGGATCATAGAACGGTTTGGGTTGTAAGAGACCTTAAAGATGATCTAGTTCCAACCCCCCTGCCATGGGGAGGGATGCCTCCCACTAGACCAGGTTGCTCAAAGCCCCATCCAGGCTGGTTTTGAAAACTTAGAGGGATGGGGCATAGTTATATGCCAGATGGCAGACCAATACTTATAAAACTCTCCTATGTAGGTATTCCACTCTCCGAAAAGTACCTGAATGGGGAAAGACAGGCTGGGTGATAACAACATGCAAGTAGTATGTGGAGAATTCAGAGAACCAGAGAAAGTATCCCAATAACACATGAAAAGAAATTACATCTCAAAACAACACAAAAGGTCAAACTGGAACATCAAGGAGGTGCCAGACTTACCCTGCCAAGGGAAAAACACTGCATTACCTAATATTATTTTCCATCTTTAATTTTAATGAACATCAAGCTGATATATTCAATTAAATGCATTCCGAAATGGTAAGGTTCAATAGGTTTACATACTTATATTGGTTTTAGAGTGCACTGAGTCAGATGACTTCCAATAGAGGCTAGTGCAGCTCAATCAATCTTTAATGCAATTCAGGCGATACACAACAAACACACAGTGTGTATACACAGGCCAGAGCACCTATGCATTGGTTTAATGAGTTTGTGTCTGGAAGTTATAACAGTAGCTCGCTAAGATATTTTGGTTTAGTGGAGGGCTTTTGCTATTCAGGTGACAAAGAACCCAAATTTTTATGCTGAAACTCCCTGCCCCTACTGCCCTGACTTCTTAGTGTCTACATGCAACATTGCTTTGGTTCACTCCAATGCACTACGTAAAATCCTAAGTGGATTTCTGCTGTTGTGGAGAAATGAAGACACTTCATTGGCAACCTATAACCATATTCAAAGCAGGAGAAGTCCTACAAGGTTCTGTATGTTACTTTGAAGCCCACATTTCCAGTTTATAAAGCCCTTTGATTTAGTATTTGGGTGACAGCTATCCCATCCCTGCTAAGGTAGCATGGTGGTGCCTTTCCAACATCTGAAAAGCAGCATTTAAATGGCTTTGCGAAGTGAGTGCATTTTCCAGATAAGCTGTTACTGGCCCCCTTTGACCATTTCCACAGCTCACATTTTACATTTCTGTGTGCATTTAATTTGTTCATGCAAAGTACAACTTGTCAAGAAAAAGGGAATGTCCAAATATGTGAGTGGACCTTATAGGGAGGTCCAAATATCATAGAATCATAGGGTTGGCAGGGCCCTCTGGAGATCCCCCAGTCCCACCCCCTGCCAGAGCAGGGTCACCCAGAGCAGGGGGCACAGGAACGCCTCCAGGCGGGTTTGGGATGTCTCCAGAGACGGAGACTCCCCCACCTCCCTGGGCAGCCTGGGCCAGGGCTCTGCCACCCTCAAGGGAAAGAAGTTCCTCCTCAGGTTTAGGTGGAACTTCCTATGCTCAAGTTTGTGCCCGTTACCCCTTGTCCTGTCCCTGGGCACCACTGAAAAGAGCCTGGCCCCATCCTGGGGTCAGGATGGATACTGATGAACTAGAATGATAAAGTTCTTTAAATGGAGGGAAGTTTTTCAGATCCCTTGGGGTTTGTTCTAAAGAGCAAAACCCATATTCTTGAAATCTGAAAGCCAATCTCCTCTGAACTTATTCAATGCACTTAGTGCTTTCAGAGCACTAAGCATGTGTTTCACCACAGTGTAACAGGTTGGTGAGCAGTAATTATAAGAAGTTCTGGCAAACACAAGATGGACAGCAAGACTCAAGGACATAATTAATTGCCAATAATCAGCCCTACTAGCATTGTTTCAGTGCAGGGACTGAGATTTTCCTCTTTTTCCTCTGTATCCACAGGGTAGCACAAGCTTCAGTTTTGCTAAATGAAACAGCTATTATCAAGAAGTAACAGTGCTATTCTATACAGTTCAACTCAGGGACACTTGGTAAAAGGTTGGGTGGAGGAGTAGCTCTGGGATATCTTGTGATTTGTTCACAAACTCTGTATAAGGAACACGCTCAGGTTCTATCTCTTCAGAAGTGGGACAGAAAATACATTTTTTCTGGGAGTCATAACACGACTCCAAGTTTTCCCTTTGTTCATGCACAGAGTATCAGTGATTGCCGCATTGAGAAATAACAGCCAAGAATTCACCTGTCTCTGCTCAAGGCAGGGAGAACAGAAAACAGAAGTGGGAGATAGAAACTATGCCCTATACTTCTACAGCCAAAGACCATGCAGACCTGAAAACACGTGTGGGTACACCAGGAGAAGACTCTTCAGCATGGTAGCTCTGTACTCTGCGTTAGAAAAGACTCCTGACAAGAGCTGCAAGAGACCTTCATTTGTGTCAAGAGAAACCAGATACTGCTGCAGATTCTGGTTCAAATCACAGGTCAGCTCTGTATGGGCTGCAGAACCTCACATAAATTTCCTGGATCTGTCAGGGATTTCAGCTTCCCCGGCTGCAAAGGGATCTAATCACTCCACTTCTCTTCCTGGTGGAACTTAGCAAATCTGAAGTCCGGTGAAAACTACAAGGTGCTATCAGGCAAATGAGCACCACAGAAGCCTCTAGGCAGATTGACCTTGTAACACCTTACACAGCAAGCAAAAGCACTGAGGAGCGCACTCAGTGCAGTTCACCTCTGTTCATTCTGCCCACTCCTCTGTCTGGAAAGGTGTCCACATATTTATGGGAAGGTACATGACTCTCAAGGATTGTCATGGTTTTGGCCAAATTGGCCAATGGCCAGCAACAGATGTTGCCCCCCAGCCTCATACACAGAGAGGAGGAGGAGAGATAAAGAGATTTAGAAGTTTAGAAGAAACTAAACTACTTCAATGAAATATTAATAATAAAATAAAAGGAAAATCATGAAAACTGTCTTATCACTGTGAATGAACCATTTTAGACACAACATGCTGTTAATTTCAGGGAGTTAGAAGAGTCCTAGCTAAGAAATTAAATTACTGAACAGAACGTTGGTTCTATTTTACCTCAAACCAGGACAAGGGTATCTCCCAGAATAACACCAGAGCAAGTCTGCGTGCAAATAGCTCTGCCCAAGAGCAAATTTATTTCTAAACTAAACCAGACTTTCCTGCATATCTCATGTAGAAGGTAAAAGAGCATCCTATGCAAACAGTTCATAATCTCTAATCTTTTCCCACATTTGCCAGTGGAGGTAAAGGCCAGAAGGACTTAAGCCAATAGCTTGCATCAGTGCTGTAACAGTCTTTCAGACCAAAAGCTGAAAGAACCAACACCCCAGCCATATACTACACAGCAGCATTTAAGCAGCAATGTGAAAGCTAATATCCTTATTTGCAAAGCAATCACAGCTAAGGATAGTATACCTGAAGGGGATGGGCAAGGCAGTATGGGAAGACATATTATTCCCCAAGGGAGCGTTGCATTCCACGCATATTGCTTTTACACAGAGTTGATTACTTTCAGTACCGTGCAAGGAGGCTGGCAAAGAGTACTTCAATGGCTGTTATTAGTGCTGATTTACAAGAAATCTAAAGTAATTTTGTAAGTATTGCAGGTTGGAAGAAGACATTAAAGTGCAGCAATCTGCATGCGAAGATAGACTGAAAAAACCATGTTGAGTTTCTAGCTGCAGCTCTCCCTTGAACTGATTTACCTGATAAACAACTTGGCTTTTGCAGCCTTCAGTAATTCTGCCCTGCTTTTGCTCACTTCTCTGTATAAGTCCAATGAATCTGTGTTGATTCCTTACACACAAACTGATCAGCCATTGCACAAGTACTAGGTTAAGGCCATGCCTAGTCCTTTCTTCTTCAACCCAAGGGGTCTTTACATTCTTTAATATTTCCTCAGCACAATAAACAAACCTCGACTTATTACAGAGTAAGGCTTCCTATCTCGAAAGATCAAAAGACACTTAGCAGAAGAACAAGCACAGAAAAAAATCCATACCCAAAAAGTATTTCAGGTAGCCAAGAATCACTCATTCACATTAAATGCAGAGTTCCTCGGGACATGCCAGGCTCCCTGCAAGTAACGCTCCGCAAGTTTAACAGAGAGAACGCAGGTTGGCATCAAACAGAGAGCTCAGAGAGAAGATACTGAGGCAACTCTGAAGACATATTGAGACAGCAGAACACAGTGTGTCACTGGAAAGATCTCCTCGCCCTTTCAGCCACTGGGCCACAAGGCAGCTCTGGGCTGGAAGCAGTGTAAAGACTATAGCAAATTACTACAATGGCACTAATAAGTCGTACATCTCAGGCTTCCTCATCTCAGCAGCACTCCCACTAACTCAGATACATGATCTCTGAGCAACGAATAAGGTCCTGCCAGGTATGAAGGTGAGGTGGGACTTGGTTGCACCTGGATCAAGCTACAGGCTCTTGCTTACCCAGAGTGGGTCACCTAAATCTGTTTGAAACAACATCCAGAATCTTGCAGAAGGAATTTTATGGTCATGGTTTTACCACCTCCTTTGGTCCATGGCATCTTCAGGAGCACAGGGATGCAATACCTAGAGCACCAACTCGGTAAGGAGATGCACTGTCTATTTCAATAGAGCTTTGCAGGGTAACCACAATTTTTCCCTCAGGGCTTACACTACTGCAGGGATCAAGCCTGACTCTGCTTCGGTAAGGAAAACTGAGAATGTGAAGCAATAGAAAAGGTACTGCTAATCTGAAGAGTTAGATTTTGGAGGACTGGAGAGAGGATGGACAAAGCTAGGAGAGATATTAAGATATACTCTGTTCTAGCAGTACTTTGGATAGTTTGTATTTTAGCCCAATGTGAGGGAAGGAGGAAGGAAATCCATAGTTATTGTCCTGATTCATTGTTGCTGACAGTACACTACTGTAAGTACTACAGCTGGGTGAGTCATTCAGAAGAAATCGGTAATTTGACATTGTTGACCAATTTCCATCTCACAAATGACTGCCAACATGATGATTTTCTTCCCCCTCTCCCCCTTTTTTTTTCCCTACAGTTATAATTCTGCAAGAGTCTTTCTCAAGTTCTATCAGGGTGAAGGCTGCTCATGCATTATTTATTGTTCAGTACACAGAGTGTACTGATTTGTCACCAAATCTAGAAGGTGATGTGAAGGCTCATGGGTCAAGTACAAAATGAAAAGCAAGCCAAATTTCTTTTGCTAACTTTTACCTAAATACATTCACATGAGAGTGTCAGATACTTTACTGCTTTCACTGAAAATGGTTTTAACCAAGAGGTTTGGTTTTTCAGTAAACATAGAAAATTTAGAAGACTGTAGAAACCACAAAAGCAAGCTCTAAGATATACTTAATATGCCTTTGTGTGGCTTTCTATTCTGTATGTCACTGGAGGTCCTTCTCAATCAGCATTTTTTTTTTTTTCCACATTCTTGAAAGTAAAAATGCATGCCAATAATTCTACATCTGGTTTCATAATATTTGTATCCAAAATATCTAAATAATTTGCCAACAATAGTGAAAAGATGTGCATCTCACAAGCCTTTATTCTTTATAACCTATAAAGGGTACAGCCATCAATTTCAGCACTTATTTGGTACATTACCTCTTTGCTATGTTGCTATCATAATCATAAAATATGATTGATGTGCCTCCATCCACTGTGTCTTTTAGACAGGTTTATTGGCTAACCTACAAAGGCTCAAACTCAAAGACTATGTTCTTTTTACAGAAGAAGATTTTATCAGCACACGTTTCAAAATGAAAAATCTATTGCAATTCCATTTCTAATCTGAATATAGTTTTAGAATTAGCCTTCAGACAAAACTCTACACCACTGGATATGTTGAGTTGCATCTCAAACCTCTTCCATACTTCTATCTTCTAAGATTCTATCATCTATTGATTTATTTATTTATTATAGCTCTACCAAAAAGTCAGGAATAATCTTCCACAAACTGTTTTATTGATTTTACTGTTGGCAAGACAATAGATCATCTACTCAGTTTTTATTGCATATGTAAATATACCTCGATAATTTGCAGATTCGAAGCAGAACAGCAAATAATCATGATGATAAAATAATGTTGGGAAAGGAATTTATCAAAGCCAGTTTATTGCTCAAATTGTCCGCAAGCAATTTGAATTTGGACTGAAGCAGTAGTGGTCTGTCTATGCTAATAGTTATGCCCTGATTTCATTGCCATTCATGTAAATGGCAAAGTTTCCACAGAGCCCAATCAGGAGCAGAACTAAACCTGACCCTAGGTTCTAAATACATAGGTCTCACCATGTACAGAAGATTACAAGATTACCACTTGAAAACTGCAAAAATATAAAGGTTGGTTTGGGGAGTATTTTCCCCCGAGAAGAACAGGGGTTGATTTCAAATAATCAGATGAAGATCTGAAATTATCCTTTCCCTTCTCGCAGAAGTAAAAATGAATGTCCCTAATGTCTTTGGATTGAATGCTGATAGAGTCAAGGCTAACATGTAGTTAACACTGTGCAAGCTACAATGATCTTATTTTTCACTTTCAGAAAAGCCAGTGTAAGCTTAGCATTAAATTAGCCCACGGAATTACAGTTTCAGTTGGAGCAAATCCCTGGTCTGCAGACTGGGAAGGTCAACCACCTTTGATCCAGTTCAGCTGGGAGATAAGCTGCATCAGCAGAACCCACAGTGCCAGGCAGAAGAGGGCTTCGTGATGTGATGGGGGCACGTGAATTTCAGCAAGTCTCACGTGGAGGACGAAAGGAGGAATTTTCCGTGGGACAGGAATTGGGAGAAAAATCTAAAGCAGCACTGTGTGGACTGACGGGAGGAGCAGCACTTCTGGAATGCAAACGGGACTGGAGAAGAGTAGTACATCACCTGTGATGACTTGAGGCTGGGATCAAAGATGCACAATCACAAATTCTCTGTTTTAAATCACTGGCAAACTCCCCAGAAAGCACAAGACAGTCCAGGTGTTAAAGCTTCAGCCTGACTGAATCAGCCCTATCCCCAAACAGAGTTCAGCTGTGCCACCAGAAAATGCCGGTGTTGCTCCCGGGATTGCAGAAGCCTTTTCCCATTTCACTCTAGCTGGGAATTTGAGTACCAATGCTTATTAGTTCATGCCAAAGAAACCCAACTAAGTCTGCTGATCAAAGCTTTAGAGTCTTGAGCTCAATTTAAATCTCACCTTCATATTTTTAGTGGCCAGTGAGCGGTACCAAAAGGATCAGAAAAGGCCAGAGGAGAATTAACCACTGATTATTAAATTAGAGAGAATTCTCAATACATTTCAGTCTCTTAACGCTGAGAAGAAGCATGTGGGCAAAGGCATATCTTTCATTAAAAACACCACACCAAAGTAAAGCTTGATCTATTATTTAATCAATGCTCTTTTGAAGCAAATGGTCATTTTACATCAAACCCTTTTTCTTTTTTGCTTTCTTTTTAATACCATGTCTACTGAGGGGGAGGGGGCACTAAATATCCCCAGACGGCATTCATTCAGCTGCAGTGAGAAAGCAGGGAAAGGAAAGGAACAGAACAGTGTATTTATACAGCTATAGAAGGCACAGTAGTGCAGCCTTTTGCCCTTTCTGTAGGTGCAGACAGATAAAAGGTTTTATGAGACCACAAGGGGGTTATTAATGCTTTTGGCTATATTGGAAGTCCATTTTTGCTGACAATAGAGGCATCACAGGTATATCTGCCTGCACCTTTATGGAAGGAGAAGAGAAAAGCTGCAGGAAGTAAAGAGAGTCAGAGACCCTGACAATGCAGAGACTGAGTAGGGAAAGCTGACAAGAAAGATAAAGAGTTTGCAGGTGTCTGTAAGACAAAGGGTGCTGCAAAATAAGTCTCTGTTGGAAAGGAAAAGCATATGGCACGTGGTTACGTATAGAAAGAAATAGTCTGGCAATAGCGTAAACTGAAAGTCTGTCCTTTGAAGTGAAAAGGCAAAGGGCTCTCGGGGTGCTGCCCATGATGGTGAAGACAGTGGAGCGGGATGAAAAGCAAAGCAACTTTAAGTGGCTTAAGCAGCCCCCTGGCTATGAATGGGAGTGATGGCATCAGTGAGAGACACATGTGAGCAAAGGCAGGAAAGCAGGAGACAAAACAGAAGGCAGCTTTGCAAAAATAGCTGCCAGTCAGAGATGACGGACCAGCAGGGAAACGTGTGTGTGTGCACACATGCTGGGGGGGGGCGCATGGTGCGACGGCATAGCAGCAGTTTCTGCAGACAAATCATTTTGGAGAGCGATTAATGCGTGTATCCCAAGCAGTGCCACCAGCTCTCTCCAAACTGAGGAGTTTCAGGTTCTTCTTTAGAGACACCAAGAACAGCAGTTTACACCAACCCCTGTCCTGGAATAGCCCAGGCAGCAGCGTGAGACTCAGTCATTAATCGGAAAATTCCTCTTTACAACTCAGATTTGCCACCAACAGAGAACAAAGCCAGATCAGGAACTGAAGCCCTGTCTGCCAAAGTCAGCGGGAAATGGACTTCAGCTGGCTTTGGATCAGGCCTTTGCAAAGAATGGAACATACTGGAATACTGGGAAGTGGGACACAGTGTTCAACAGTGCTAGTTAAAGGACAGACACAGAAGTATCTGGCAGGAAAAGGTGCTTAATGGATATCATTTTGTAGGTTATCTGTGCATGCTGTGTTTGGCTCACTCCACTTTTCCGTATTTACAGGGCTTCAGGCTGGTAACAGCACACAGAGAAGACTGGCTATTCCTGATCTGGGAAAGTTTCTTATCACAGAATGGCTGAGGCTGGAAGGGACCTCTGGAGATGGTCTAGTCAAAACCCCCTGCTCAAAGCATGGCCAAGGAGAGCAGGTTGCTCAGGTCTGTGTCCTGTTGGGTTTTGAAGAGCTTCCAGGACGGACACTTCACAACCTCTGTGGACAACCTGTTTCACCTTTGACCACATTCACAGTATAAAAACTTCCATAGGTTTCAGCAGACCTGCCCATTTGTACCCATAATGCAAGGCCTAAAAATGCATTCATGTAAGGATGGCCCATCTTAGCCCATGATACCTTGACCCTCTTGTCTTCCTTAGGAACAGGAGGAACAGCTGAACAAATGCAAGTCTTTGTGCTCCCATTAGGACAGGCTTAATACTCAGCTAAGAGAACAGAATGGTCAAACCATACTGTTGATTTTGCAAATAACACAAGACAAGAAGACCCTCCTCTTGAAGGAGGATCAGCTGTCCCTCGTCTTCCCTTCCCTTCATTGCCATGAGGGGCCATAACTATTGTGCTTTATAGAAAATGTATCCCACCCCAGAGCCTAGCTCATGGGGCAGACAAGGGAGATAAAGCCACTGTACTACATACTGTATATTTAATTATAGCAGCATTTCCAGATTCTTTTGACTGTCCAGGTTTTCCAGGGGAAAGGGGAGGAGGATGGAGGGGCAGGGAACAAAAGAAAAAAAAGAATAAAGTGTCGGTGTTCCTGGGGACTCATTCTGCCACTTTGCTCAGATTTTGCTCTGTGCTGTAGCTATGCTGGATTCTGAAACACTACTGAAGCCTCTGAGTATGGTCATCCGAGGTTTGACTTTTTGCAAGAAGCATACACACGAACGAGCAAGCTGCAGGAAGCACTATTTCAGAGGGAACCATACTTTGCACACGGCCATCTCCACCATCCTCCATGGGGGAGAGGCATCCTCAACGGACTACGCAGTTCGTCTTACTCTACTCTTTTGCTTTGCGGTGGAGTTAACTGCATCACGTCTTACGTCTCCTGTTAAGCACTGTAAACTCACGTCACCGGACGCACGTCTATTGTGCTGTATTTAGCAGGACTTTACTAACTAAAATTGTAAGAGAACTGAAAGGTATAATTTCTGTCACTCAAAGGATTATTTAGCACAACTTATTTTGGCAAAATGGGAACAAAACATTGAAGACATACTAAAGTACTTAATTTCTACCACACATTATAAGTAATTCTGTCTCCTATACTTCAGCTTTGGATTGCTTGATTTACATATTCAGATATGTTAAATGTGGTTTTGATTTCTAAACCCAGTAGAGATTTCTTCACCAGATAGGAAATACTTCAAAACACCATGGAACCTTTTCCTCCAAGGTGAGCTTTCTTTGTTTCCACATCCTTTGTGGTCTGGATTCCTGCAGTCAAGTGACTAGCCAAATTTATTTATTTATTTTGGAAAGCAGTAACATTTGCAGGAAGCTGGCATTTTAATCTTGCAGAATCAGGTCCCACCCGAAAGCATCTTTCCCTTATTTTTATACAAGCCTGCCTCATTCTACTTGTGTATGTGGGACAAGGGCACATAGAAGAGAAGGAGGGAAAGACTTGCAAAAATTTGCTGAAGCAATAGTACCAAAGACAATCCACCCAAAGAGAGAACTGCAGCATTTTCCCACCTGCTGTGAAAACTTCTTGCCAGTCTGCTCCGACTTGTTCCAGATACATAACCACACTGATTAACAACTCTTGCTGATTTTATTCCCCTAACTTTAATAATGCTTTAATATAGCATTGACAAGCTTGTGCCTAGTAATTATTTAGAAGCTGCCTCATGCTCAGGTTTTGTAGTTTATTGTTGATGTACGGTTTTCAATTGTCAACAATTGAAAAAGGGTCAATATTAAAATATCTCATCTAAAGTATCTTTTCTTATCGTGCACTGTGATATAAAAAGAACTGGGGGAAAAAATATATTTCATTGCATATTTATGCCTTTCAAATTCTCAGGTTATTGAAGAACAGAAATGGAGGAACAAAACAGCATCCGCATTGTGCTGGTTCCTTTTATCATCTGGATGTTCAAATCAGACAGTGAGATGCAGACGTACATCTCTCTTTTAATAAATGGTTGCTCATTGTGTTTTACCACATTACGTAGTGTCTGCTTTAGAAGACTGGCACTTTGCACCTATCATCACATCACCGGGGGGCAAGATTTCAGATACAGTTTAGTGCATGACTGGAACAGAGAAGCATAAAAAGATTCAAGGACTGGAAGTTGAAGTTAGAATATGTTCAGGCAAAGAGAAATAAGCAAGATGTGAGGTGGGTTTAACCACACCCAGCCTAAGACAAAGTGTGCCAGGTGTTACCCTCTTTCATTTGAGGGCTTTCAATCAAGGTTGTGTATCTTTTACAAAAGATCTGCTTTTCTTTAGAGCTTCAACAGAAAAAGGCAAAAGAATATTTAAGAGAGAAGCCAAGTTACACTTTTAAAAGCCTCAGAAATGTCCTAGCTGAACTCGAGCATTGCACCAGTCAGAGCTCTAGCATTTTGAGGCCAGAATCCAAAAGGATACAGGCGTGATGTCAAGGTCTGCAGTATGTAAAAATACCGTTCAAAGAATAAAATTCACACTACTTAGTTACACATTGCACAAGGATTCGCACTTCAGTATGCTGAATAAGTGATACTTAAAAGTCAAATGTTACTGAAGTCAGGAGGACACATATCAAACTGCCACACTCTTGGACCTAGGTCTAGATCTTGGGATTGCAGAAAAGAACATTAGGGAAATCAAAATTCAGGTTGAAGCCCTCTGCACTTAGCAGCTGCCATGCCCATCCTGATTTCTGTCTTCTGTGCAACAGTACGCAAATTAAAAAAAAACCCAAAGTCATTCTGTAGCCAAGAACCTAGGATCTGTAAGGTCAGAAGAAGAGCAAAGAGGAGAAAGACTCATTTGTTCGGTGCCAGGGTGTCAACAGACAAGAATCAGATCTGCATACGAATTTCTGCCTCCTTGGGGGAACTTCAAAGGTGTACCAGACTGAATCATAAGAGACACAGTTCAATATTTTTCTCGATGTTTCCTCAAAGAGATTTCAGAAAGAATGTTCTATTGTATTCAGTGCTCCCCTGAATTATGGCTTAAAGATGAGAACCTGATGAATGCCTGACTTCAAGCTAAAGTTAAACCTCCTTATTGGTGACTTGTTTTTCATTATTTGGGCCAATATGCCATTTTTCTCCTGTTGAAATATCTTCTCATTGCCGAAATACCAAGACTAATAAAAGCTCACTAACACTTGCCGTATCTCCTTACTAGCTCCTGATGTTCTGTGTAAAATTTCATGTTATCCTGCAGTTTTCCCAGTTTGGAACTGCTTTGATGTTTCTCCTCCCTCTTTTTAGGGTGTTTATCCCAGACCTCCATGCCATCCAGTTGGAGGGTGTTTCCCCTCCCTGCTTTTCCTTTATTGGAGGTCATTCATGATGCTTTCTGCTCCTATACAAAGTAACCTGACCAACACTGGCAATAGTTTATTCTCACCTCTTCCTCCCGGGAAAGGTATATGATTCAGGATCATCTTATTTTAAATTAATAACAACAGCAACAAAACCCTTGCTCTTGGAGTAGAGGGAGTGTTAAAGATGAAAACAGCTTTGGCAGCATTCAGGCTGACAGCAGCCTTCCTGTTGCTGCTCTTTGGTCTCCAGCCACATCAGTGGGGGTGGTCGTCCCCCACGTCTGTTCCTCAGTATGTTCCCACAACCGAGAAAGCAGCTTTACATTTCCTGTGTCATTTCAGGAAATGCACAACTCAGTTTTACAGTTAGTTTTCCACTGGAAATGTACCAACCCTCACAAATATTGATACCAACCACTGCACTAAGTCTATCATACTGATTTTGGAGGCCAAAATCATCATTTGTCTCTGATTCCTACTCCTGTTACAAACCCCAAATTTAATATTGAAGTCCTCTATTGCTAAGCAGAATGGGGAGTGACTCTCCCACTTTGAAAGCCACAAGTAACACTAGTACATACCCAAACATGTTATACTTAATTTTTCCTTCTAAAACACTTTTTGGCAGCAATCTGTTGTTAGCATCCCTTTTCTCCAAGGAGTTCAAGCTTATAATCAGCATATTTAGCACCTGCACAGCTTTTGTTGCTGCAGCAACCCCTTTTCTCTCATTCCCCACCCCATACTTCCTTTAATCACAAGTTTTACTAATACATACAGGATTCTCTCACAGTTCTCTCTCAAATACCAAAGTCTTTCACTGCATCTACTCATTACAGACTTTGCTAGCTAGTAGGTACAGGCCTAAGGAAGATTTGCACCATTGATCAAGATTCAAATCTGGAAAGCCAAGTAACTACAGTACATGGAGGAAAGAAAGGAAGATGTTCTTTTGCTAATGTTTCAGATCTCCATGAATGTTCATAGAGGTTTTAATGGCAATGCAGGTGAGCTGGAAAGGTGAAACAATAACTTAAACATGAAAAAACAAAGAATTTCTTTTTGTAGTCAACTAATAAAGACTAATTTTTATTTGCACCTATTGTTAGCCTGATCTCCACCCACTACCATGTCCAGAGTGCAATACTTCTATGTACTGGTCCCAGTAAGCCAGATCACAGATAGGCACCAGACATAAAAGGTGGTGAAGGAGGAATCCTATGCACTCATCAGATGGAGCCTGTGAACACACAGTCCCAGTATGATCCCAGTGAGAACCACAGCTTTTATGAGGGCCCAGACATAAGCTCTGACCTACAAAAACCTGCATGAAATAAGATCTGCATACTTGAGAGATTGCTTCGTTCCCTGAGCACAGCAGAGCTGACTGGATTTGCCCTGCCACAACCAGCATACTTCTGGCAAGAGCTGATGAAGGGCACCACAGCCTCGTGAGCCTTCCTTCCCTGGTGTCAGAAATGCACCAAGTCTAGCTGCCTGAAGCAAGCGAAGCCAACCTTTTTGAGACAGTGTTCACTCAGGGCTGGAGCCTGACGTTTCTTTGGGGAAAGAAGGATCTGAGAAGTTCTCAGTAACACGAATGTGTCAAATAGCTTTCTAACACAGGAGCGCAGATGCTGCTATTTCCGTCTTATAGCCTTAGAGAGTAGCCAAGGTTTTTCCAAGGCAGAGCAGGGATTTGGGATGCCTCTGTTTTGGAAGACCTCTTAAAGAGATGCAATCTTAAGAAAGAAAGTGGGAAGCACTCCTTCACAGGGAGGCAGCAGCATTCATCTCAATGCACCTGGGAGGGATCCCAGAAGCCAGGGCACTTTGTTTTGTATTTTAATTGGTACTGATAGATGGCAAAACTTGGATATATAGATCCATACCGTGAATGAAAATATTTTAAGAACATCGTTTCATCTTTCCACTACTTTAAAGGATTAATTTTCTAGGAAAAATACTGATATATTTGATAAAAAAAGACAGTTACTTCACAATAATTTACTGATGTTTTATGGAGAATATCCCTTCAGTTATCCTAACTGCTCCAGATCCAAGCATAACTGCAAGGAAAATTTACTCAAATATTAATTGTCTACTTCATATAGCACATTACTGTGTTAAACATCCCTTGTGTTTTTTTAACATTTTCACAGACATGTGTAGTCTAACAGAGTACAATTAGCTTAATGAGATTTAAATTACACTAATGGACCTCATTAGGAAAAAAGGGTTATAAAGTCTTAAGCAGTTGTTCAAAGGCTCACATTAACATAAGGAGACAAGGCTCCCAAGGCTTTCCATAGTCAATGAAGAGAAATAGGTTCCTGTAGAGAGCAAGAATCAGTCCAGGACCCTAATTCCAATGTCCCGATTCAGCGTCAGAGGATCATGTCTCTCACCATCAACTCTGAATGAAGCCTGAAGAGGCCAGCTTTCCAGAAAGAAAACAGCCTTTGTTACTGCCCACTACCCTCCATAACTACTTATATATTTCAGAACCTTCACTATTTTTTTCAAAACCTGGTGTGGAAAGAGACATTGTGATGAACTGGATGAAATACATAGAAGAGTAGCAGCCAAAGCAATTAAAAATGTCATTTCCCATATTTCATATGTAGACTGTGAGCCTTGTGAGATCCAATAATGGAGCTCCCGGTAAAACAAAAGACTGTGTCTTGAGGCAGATTTCTTCTGGAATCTATTTGTATAAAGCAATAATGTGAGCCCATTATACCCAGTCAATAACAGGATTAGCAAAAGTAAGGCAGAGAACAGGAATCACAATACCGAACTCAAAGCCTTTACTTACATTCTGAGCTATTTTAAGAAGGTAAAGATTTTTTTTTTCTATTTTCTCTTCTTTATGGCCATTATGGAACATTTCAAAAGTGAGTAGGGATTTGTTTTAATGATTGAAAGTTTTGATAAGCAGTTTTACAATGGGGAATTTACTACTACATAGAAAACAAAGCATGACAAATATCGTAAATGGATGCAGTTTGGTACCTAAAGCTCTAACATCAAATGATTATACATCTATCATCACTTGAAGTCTCCTGAATTCACACAGAATATAGTATCTGGTGGCTATAAATGGCAGCTATGAAGGAATATACATTCCCTTCTTTCTCAGTGGCAGTCTTTTGCTCCCCCCTGAACCTCATCCAACGACCAAGAACAGTCTGTGGATTAGGTACTACTCTTTTATCCTCCTCTTTGGGATGTGGCATTTTTTGAGCCCTGGTTCCACATTTTTTGTTTATTTTTTTCTTTTTTCCCCATGGTTTGGCTTGCAGTCTTCTGCCTTCTACCAAGGCAAAGACAAAAGCTCTCAGTATCATGTCACCTGTCATTCAGCAGTCACATCCAAAAAGCCTCATTACTGCATTGATGAATGTTTCTTCTGCACAGCCCTTCTGACCATCACATTGCTGGCAAGAACTTCAAAGCCACTCGTCAATATTACATTTTAAAGACCAATATATAGGCTTTCTCCATTTAGCTACATGCAAATTGGTATCTCTTCTTTGACACTGCTTAGATCTTTACAACCCAGTCTGTACTCGACTCTCTTTAGACTGAGAAAGCGAGGGATCTTCCTGTCCTCTCCTCTGTTGGTAGTGCTGCCTCTGAACTTTCTTATGGCTCCCTCGCAGCTGACGTCCTCTTATGAACTTGGCATATCCAAATGCAAATGTCTTTCTGCTGCTATTCTAGTAGTTGGCATGTTTGCTCAGTCAGTCCATATTCTCTTCCTTGCCTTCCGACACCAGACCTATTTCCTAAAAACGATGAGCTTAAACAGCTTAACTTTTGAAGGGAGCTGTCATAACCCTGAAATCTTTTCTTCTTTCCCCTCCTCCCCTCCTTTTTTTTAAAAAAACAGCACACCAGGCTTGATGTGTAGGATCCCCCTAATATCAGGCTTTGTATCATGGTAAAAATGTTGCTACAGCAAGGACTGCTTATGGATGAAAAAAATAGGGTTTTGTTTGGTTTGGGATTTTTGTAGTTGGTTGGTTGCTTGCTTGCTTTTGTATTTATTTTTGCTTTTGAGTATTAGATGAAACAATCTAATTGGAAAAACAGACAAGCCTTTTGGCAGTCTTGGTATCAAAGGACATGACCCTGCCATCTGTCTGCTTAGTAATATTCAATTATTTCGTCAGTTCATTAGCTTATTGTTTATTAGCTTATTTCTCAGACTGATAACCCCTTAACTGATAAGAAGGACAGAAGTTGTTATAGAGAAGCATGTCCACATAAACCAAACAAACTGAGTTAATCATTATCACAAGAATTTGTTTAAACTAACTCCAGCTTAAACTCCAGTGTGTTAGAAATAAGATTAGTAACAGGCAAGATGCCACAGACTCTTTAGAAACAGCTCCAAAACCTCCTTTCATCTTCACATATCCTTATTAATGATGTATTGTGCACATAATCTGACAAATATGGAGTAATTAATTGGTTAAGATAAGTGCATTATTTTGTGTCATAGTAATATTAAATTATGTTTACTTAATTACAGCAATAGTTTATAATTTAAAAATATTGAACAATATCTTGTATATTACCAAGTTTCTTCATGTAGTCAAAAAAGACCACAGTATAAACAAGCTCATCCTTTGGAAGTTATCTGCGTTCCAGACCTGTCACTTCATAATATCTCTTATTCTATTCCCTAATTAATAAATCAGACATTAATTATTTAATTAGACATTAGCCATGTCAAAGGAAAGTTACTTTAGCCATGTATTCCGTGTCACACCAATATTAAGCCTCTGCTTTTCTTAACTTTGGAAAGACTTTTGGTTAAATCAGCAAGCTGTGAATAATTTCTTGTTTCTCCCCTGTAAATTCACGTGTCTCCTGAGATAAACAGTTATAATTTGTTCATCAAATGTTTTGCCAGTTTTCAATTACATAGCGCAACCTCCGGTGAGGAAGATTAGCCTTATGAAATGTAAAGAAACAATCTCTTCTTCACATATTTCCCCACATCAACCTGAAGCTACAACTGTAAGATCAACCTTTGATTTCTGCTTGGTAAGAAGAAAATCTACATGCTCCCAAGTTTCAATAGCATTCTGGTTAGAATAACTACGTGATTTTCTCCAATATCTGTCATTTGTGTATCATTTGAATATCACAAAGGATGATTAGGAAAAAAAAAATAAAACTACCAAGAAATACACACAGACAACAATATCACGGAGACAGCCCGGCCTGTATCAGGAATAGTGTGGTGAGCCGGACTAGGGAAGGGATCATCCCCCTGTACTGGGCACTGGTGAGGCCCCCCCTCGAGTGCTGCNCCCATTCTATGATTCTATGACATCTCCAGGATGTGAGAGATCTGAATTGCTTTCCTGAACCAAGATGCGTGTGTCTGTCTTGGGTGTTAGAGCAGATAATTTGCCAGAGATGTCCAATTAAAAGAAACTGGAAGGGACTTTAACTGAAAAAGGCCAGGATGAGTCTGGAAAGGTTGACTTTAGACTGTCTCTAGAGCACAGATCTAAAACTTCAATAGGAGGTGAGAAACCTTTGCAGCATTTGCATAGCATGTTTGGCAAAGCTGGCAATCACAGTAGGGTATTGCTGTGCACACAAAGCCACTTAAAAGAACACAGAAAATGCAGAAGTAAGAACATGGGAGACAAAACATGATGTGGGACCCAAAAAGCACCACTTCAAAAGCCTTTCATTTTTCCAGACTTCTAAACAGAAGATTAATAGAATAGAAGAGCATTTGCAACAGAAACAGCAACATCTTTTCAATTGAATAAATGCAAGTTTCCAAAATGCTATTTCTGGCTGAAACCACTACCTTTTTATTGGCAACACTCTGAAGCTGTAAATGGGGAGAACTTTACCAGTGTTAGAAGTTGCACAAGTACAAAAAATAAAAAGATACAGTACTATTCAGGCTTGCAGTGCCACAGCAGTTTAGTGAAGAGATTGCCCATAAACAGAAAAGAAAACAACTTTTAGTCCCAAAATGCATTACATCACCTGGACGTCTATCCAGATGTTAAGCTGAAAGTCAGAAAACAGACACAAACTGTCCCAGGAAATCAGCTGTCATATTCCAAATTGA
Source organism: Rhinoptilus africanus (assembly GCA_013400135.1). Lineage (NCBI taxonomy): Eukaryota > Metazoa > Chordata > Aves > Charadriiformes > Glareolidae > Rhinoptilus > Rhinoptilus africanus. Next base: position 308,076 of record VXBO01013206.1, read on the forward strand.
TTATGAAGGAAATGTGAGAATCAGGTATTTGGGAACACAAACATGAGAGATTTTGTTGCTTCCAGTGGCAATTTTGAACCTTCAGCCAAACACATCCTAGGTGCAGACATTAGGCTGAGAGCCACTACTGAAGGAATTTATTATTACACAGTGGATATAAGACTTCAAGCACACTTTATTTTGTAGTTATTTGGAGGAAGAGCTGTTCTTGAATTAGATCTAGTTCCTGCTGAGACAAGAGACCTTTTGTCTGTATGGCACCAAGCGAAAAGAGGGTCCCAGAAGGACTAAACCCAAGTAAGAACTGAAGAGCACAATGTCAACAGAGCACCTGTGCACAGGTGGAACCATCCCCTTTAGAGGTTTGTTTGAACAGGTTGAACAGATATCTTCAGAAAATGGTTTGAGCACAGTTAATTGTCTAGAGGGTCTTTAGAGCTCTAGAGTTTCTATTCATTGAGTATGAAGTCAGCGTTAAACTGCTGTTGCCATTTTGTTCATTCTTTCCCCCGGGTCACGCTAGCAACTTCTCATGCTTATTTTTCTCTACTGGACCAGAAACCAGAAGACTTCTGTCTAAAACAGAGCCAAGCCTGTGAAGGATTGGACTCCAGTATGAGAGTCAGAAGTGGCTCCGTGCACACAGGGTCTAGCGGGAGACATAAGGCATGTGAGGTGGCAGAGGCAAGGTCGTCTTCGTATGTGATGAGACCCAAGAAAAGGACATGGGACTTTAGCTGCCCAGCTTGAGAGAACTCTTCCCTCATTGTCTTTTAGCACTAAGAAAATTCCAGGGACATTCCAGGAACATGAAGGCTTTTTGGCTAACCAAGATAGCAATCGAACGTTCACATTAAAGAGTGTAAGTGACAGAGCTGCTAACTGGCAGTTCCCTGGAGCTTGTTATGCTAACAGGAGTTCAGCTATTGCTATAACAAGGATAGCATTACTGACAGATCCCACACACACAGGATACCGAAATCTTGACCCCTGTGAAGTCGGTGGGTGTCTGTCATTAAGTTAAGTGGGGACGTGACTCCGTCAAAACTCGCTAATGTTTCTTTTTTTATTTCCCACGCACATGCATATGCACCCCTTCCTTCCACAATCAAGTCTCAACAAAACTATCCTTTTCTGGATCAGTCACGCGTAGAGTACTGAGAGCAAGAAGTGTCCTTCAGCGACCCTTTTCTTATGTAGGGCTTAGAGAAATAGGGTAGCCCCGTCTCTTCAGATAACAGTACATACATCCCCAAGGATTGCTGAAGGGCTTTACAGGTAGCTGAATTAAAATCCGAAACAAGCTGCAGTCTCCTCTACCAGCTGGGGCAGGCAATGTGCACAGAGACAAGGAAGGACGACTCCAGCATGCTGAGGGGATGATAGGGCTGGTCCATCTTGCATGAGAAAGATCTCCGTGTCGGGTTCTGTTAATCCAAAGGTCCTGTCTGTGGTGTATATCTGCTGGTAGCATCCCTCTTCCTACTTCTCAAACCATACTGTCAAAGTTATGCCAATCACACACAGTTGCTGACAGGCAGAAGAGAAGCTGTAGTATCAGGTCATGAATCCACAAGACACAAAGTTAGCACCAGGGGAATGGGGAGTATCTAGAAGACTTGGGAGTTAGGTTTGTGGCTTAACAGGTCTCTCTGGGTGCTCAAGTATTGCCCAATTTCATTGCTCCTTTCCCCTCCCCTGAAGCCACCTACCCACTGGCTCTCCCTACCAGGGCTCTAGTTTGCTCCATGAGCTGCTGCTCCTCGAAGTAACATCAGGCATGCCCTTCGCAGCACAAGTGCTGACTTCCTCAGGAGACCCTCTGGGTAGGTCCACAATGCAAACAGCAAAGCAAAGCTCACTGCATGTACTGAAATATATGCATTTTCCACAGTTGGCTCTGTCTGGACGGCTACAAGGAACCAGTTAAATAAAACACGAAAGTACAGCAGAGAAACATGGGTAAACTTCTGCTCACTGTACCTGCGTGAGCTACTCTCTGCTCTTTGTGCCGCTAATCTAAACCTTGGATAAAAGCAACATGCAGAAAAAATGCCCTCCTGTTCAGGCAATGCTGCAATCAGCAGTTCTGAAGCGTTTGAAATTGGTGGGGGGAAAGAAAAGATGTGTTTATTTCTGTCATTCCCATGCTGACGGACGCCAGAAAGGCCATCCAAGTAGTCTAGTCAAGTCAAAGTGGACTATAAATTTTAAAAACAACTCTGAATCCAGCATCCCAAAGCTGAGCTGGAGACAGCAGCCCTCTAAAACGGCTTTGTGCTTATGTATAAACCATTGTTCATACCACAGGAAGCTGCCACAGAAAAGCATAGCATTTTTGTTTGGCAGATTCCAGGAGGAACCCTTATTATTGACATGGTGGCCATTATTATGTGAATCATATGGAGAAGTGGCTGAAATATTACACAGTTATGATATTAAGGCAATGAGTGATTTGAATAGCCTGTTGCGAGACCAGATCAGACCAGATCAGACCAATCTGCTAAAACACTAATCTTCTATTTTGAAAACTGAACTCAAGCCTGGATCTTCCCATGCTCAGGCATCAATTTTCCCTCCCCCAAATTCTGCAAGGGACCTGTTTGTAGGGTATTGTACTCATCAGTAAATCTGATCTTCTGCTTTTTAAAGTCAAAAGGGAAACTTTAGGTTACTTACAGTCTCTGTATCATATCAGTTCTAATAAAGAAGAGCAGAACCAGGCAACTGAATATCAGATTTTATCATCCCGCATCTTTCCAACAGTATGACACAGACAGCATAGCACTGGAGGTTATTACCACAAGTGGCAGATAACACAAGGGGAGGGAGTCTCTCACCTGTGGAATTGGAACTTATTACATCTCTAAATGTAAGGCACAACTATTTTTACAACTCAATAGGTTTTCAATTAAAAAAAAAAATCATTTTTCTCTTCACTTGCCTGAAAATCGATTTAAGAACACACCAGCACCGAAACTGCTTGTGAGCAGACCAGGGCCCTGTGCTGTTACTTCTCTGATCTCAAAGAGATTTTATCATCCCCAAAGCACTCTGTAAAGGAGTTCAGTCCATCTACAATAGACTGGCTTTGTTAACACATGCTGGGGAATCACAAAAACTGCCAGTTTTTCTCTAGACATGGTCCCAAAGCATATGCTTTTGACAGCAATGTCTTCCCTACTCCAGCAGTGATTTAATTCTCATATTTCAAATTCAAACCCCATCATTCATTCAGTTTTGGAAGACAAGCACTTCTCAGTCACAACTGCCCACAAAATGCCTTCTCTTCCAAACAGAACTAAACTTACACAACAGATGCCACTTGGCAGCTTGTGTACATACATAATTCCCAAAAACATTCGGAACGCCTAGGTCAATTTGTTACAGGAGTAAGAGATCTCAAAACGTATTACGATTCCTACAGTTTCAATAGTAACATGTTTCAGTAACAGTGAAGAAAGATCCCAAAAGAGTACTGCCTCAACATGATGTCCCTTCTTATTAGGGACCAGGAAACTGGGGGAGGCACAGATTTTATGGGATATCATAAATATTTCCTAAAAACTGAAAAAATTTACCTGCTGTTTCCGTCTTCTTAGCCACCATAGTACTCCCCATAAGACAACAGGCTTTAAGGTGTAGTCATAAGGAGCAAGGGAGAAGCTATCTATTCATCTGTCCATTGGAAGTCAATTCCTTCCTTTCATTACTAATGTGGTTCTTTACCTGTGATGCTTTATCCACACCAGAAACATACTGACAGTCACTTGATAAAAATCACTGTGCAGCCATTTGAATAATCACTATATTTGGAGATCTACATAGCAAAAAGTTCAGCTTCTGGAGGACAGAAATTTTTTCATCACTGTCTGCATGTTAACCAGACCGTGTCCAGCTGGATTCAGCCTTGCTGTCTGAAAATCCAGAGCTTCTCCACTGCCAGATCATAACCTAAACGAAACTGGTTCTCTTTCTGCTGTGGATCTCTGAAGTTTTCTTAGTTCTGATGCCACCCAGAAGGCGGTAAGTTGTGCAGGCAGAGTAACCTGTGTAAGGTAAAACCTGACATTAACTGGTGAGATCTTCCTCTGCCCCACCGGTGCCCAGATTTCACTCTGAAACCACAGACTCATTTGGGATCAGTTCAACTGACATTTCATACTGCACAAATGGGACAATTTCACCGTAAATTAGTAAGGAGTCTAACTCAGCCCTTTATCGCTGTATTTCCCCTTCATGCCATTTTAAAGAAACAGGTCTAAATTTCTCTTTGGCAGGAGACAAAGAAACCAAAGGTGAGTACCTCCTGGATACTAGCTCTAATTACAGACCTATTTGAAAAGATATGCATACAGAAGGAAAATAATTTTGCTCCTACGGACATCCACACCACATTCAACGTTTTGACTCCTGAGCAGATACTGGCATCTATTTGCATCCCAGAGTAAAACTCCAACCTTCCTGAGAGGAGCAAGGTGCTTGTGTCAGGAAACACTAAGGAGGGTGACATGCTTTGCTTTACACACTTTGTACAACTCTAAGTACAGAGAAGGCAAGCACTGCTCACCACTGCTCTCAATCCAAGAGATGAAGGACATCAAATGAGCCTTGCAGCATCAGGCTCTAAAGCAAACAAACAGAAGCAGTTAACAAAACAGCTTAAAATTAAGTGGCATAATGGCCTGTCGCTGGAGCTATAGACATCAGAAGGATGCACAGAGTTCAAGAGCTGCTAGAAAATTTTGTGTAAGGAAAATCCACCCTGGTCTGCTAAAGATGAAGACATCACTGGTGGCTAAAAGGAGAACAAAGACCCAGGACAACTCTCCCCCGAGCACCCTGCTGCCAGAGGCAGGATGGCCAGCTAGACAGGCCTTTAGTCCTGGACAACCACCCTCCTCTTCTTTCCTCGGCTTTTCATTTTTAAGTTGCTGACTCCTTTCCTAGTTGGATACAGAGGATGTGGGAATACATGCTCAGTTACCTGCCTTAGCTGCTGACTAGGCAACAGGACACTCCAAGTCAGCCATCGCAGTGATGACCTCAAGCCCTTGAAGGGGACATTTCAGGGGGTTTTAGAGGTCGCCCGCCCCCCAAGCAATCAGAAAAACTGTTGTGCCCAAATACCTTTCAACACACTGGTCTCGACCACTGATTCTGCTGCTTGCTAATAATGTTTGCAAGCCACAGTGACCTCCTCCAACAAAAGCAAGTAGCTTGGTGGTGCCTCTTGTCAAAGAAAGGTATTTGGGGTCCATCTAGGCTTGTAAGTTGCTCTGCACTATTCCATCTGAATAAATATTAAAATTGCTCCCATCTCCCACTGGGTTAATTGCTACTCTGACCATAAGTCAGTGAAATTGAACGTCAGAGCTGAAACATGTAGTTTTCAAAGCTAAAACAGGCAGGCAGGAGTAGGGAAAGGCAGTGAATTTATCTTGACAAAGCATCAAAAGACCACAGAAACTGCCAGGACAGAGAGAGACAGGCAGCCTGGCTGCAACACGCTGTCACTTGCAGAGACTGCTGTGACACTAAAGCCACACTCCCTCCTTGTCCCTCCAGCACAAATACCAAGATACAGCCAAAACTTGCACTGGAAGGCACCAGTTCCCAGAGGATGATCTGCTAGAGCTTCATTTCACACTGGTATGGACATGCATGTAGCAGAGAGTCCCTGCAGAGGTTCTTGTTAACTCACATCCAAGCTTTGACGTGCGGCAGGATGCTTATTTTGAAGGGCCAAACTGTGTTAACACGGGCCAAGAAGGCACTGGGGTTGGCACTGTTTCTCTTTCAGCAGGAAGCACTGCCTTGCTCTCTCTGTGATAACCTCCCAGCTTTTCAAACACACAGTCTCCCCCTCTCAGTAGCTGGAATTAATCTGCTAAGATAAAGCCTAACCAAGAATAAAGGCAAACAATTAAATGACTTGTGAATTCAGGTATTGTCTGTCAATTGGACCCAGACACAAATTCACTGGACAAACTAGGGCCTCTCCTCCACAATGCCAAGTTCAGCTCTCACATTTGGGAAACAAACGCTACTGCAAAGTGTAGAAATAATATCAAACGGAGAGCTGCAAATAACTTAATTGAGCTTAAAAATATGGCACCTAAAAATGGAAGCAAAAACTTTACATCCAGTTCCTGACAAACATTTTTATGTCCAGTCGCTGGACTGAACAGACCATAAGGACTATGCTGCTTAGTCCCATCCTCTGGTTTCCGCCTCTTGTGGATGGCCATTTCTTCCCAAACCAGAAGACAGGATATGGGAGGGCATCTAGAGGGAAAAAAATCACGTAGTAGGTTTCTGTATTCAAAAGCATGGTTTCTGTAATGCTGTTTAGCAGAATATCCCAGACTAAATACCACCAGCACTGAGCTTTGTCTGACGCCAGCCCATATTCGCCGGATACAGATCTGTTTTATTTTTCTAAAAAGGTACACAACTAAAACAGTGCTCCTTTCCTGATCTGTTTGATCTTATTCAAATATTTATAACATTCCTGAGCAAAAAACCACATACCAATAGCATATGTTCTTTAGATTTCCATGGTGACAAGAGAACTTCAGATGCAGGAAATATCTTTTATATTGAGGGCCTTTCCCCTCCCCCTCCTCGCTTTAATGCAAGCACAGTGCCTTCAAGTCCTATCTCTTAATGAAGCCTATTATTATGCAAGGTATTTCAGGCTGAATGAACAATAAATCATCTCATTGTACTTTTTCTTAAATATTATATCTGGATATCCAAAAACTGAACTAGTTAATAATGCTCTTGGCAGATAAATTTTTATGCTATTATGAAATAAAAGCAAATTGATCTAGGATTAAGGTACTAGCCTACATTTCTTTTAAAGTCTTAATTACAAGTTCATTGATTTTTCTATAATGATATAGAACCAGACAATAAAAAGGTTTTGCAAGCAATACACTCCTGGTATTTGCAGCAGCAATAAGAAATGCAACTGTGATGCATCCTCCATTATGCTAAGTGGAAATTAATATATGAGGTCTTTTTACATAAAACATCTAACATAAATGTAAGTAAAAGGTGGATAAGAGCAAAAAATATCATTATGCCTGTTTTATGAGCAAAAGCCTGACACAAAAAGTTTAGACCCAGGTCATCTTCTGTATCTCACCAACTCTAAATCATCTGTACTCAGTTTCAAAGCCACATGCGTTGTTGCTCTCCATATTATCTCTCAGATTAATTAAAAACTGAGAAATACCCAGGAGCCAGTCTACAGTGGTTATGATTTCAAACCCCAGCACCTCTTACACCCCCCACCATGCTCCCTCCCACGTTACTAGTAGATACTCCCTGTAGAGAACCACCTTGGGCCCCTCCTCCCTCTCTCTCCATGCTACATCACCTGGGGGGGGTTACAGAAAACAGCCACAAGCGACTGCAAACTGTCTTTCTGTAGCCAGTCAGCACCTCAGCTCAGTCCACAGGGACTTCGAGGCAGGAATCTTCTTTTTGCTCCATGTCGTAGCAAAAAGTGAGCCACGTTATCAAGTTTAGCGTCTATCCAAGTTTGGCAATGAGCCTTTTTTACCTCCTCAGCATGCACTAAAGCAACATAATGGAAGTTTATACTTTCAGACAAAAGTTCCTTCTCTAATTCACAGCATGTTTAGCAAGGGAGGGTAGATATGCATTGTACCTTTTTTTCCTCCATACATCAACGGATGACTCAGCCTGGCAGTCCCACAAAAAGCATCTCAGACTAAAAGCTAACACAGTGACAGAGAGCTTTGCACTCGCAATTTATACTGTTTATGATACAAACTTGCCAAAGTTCTAGCTGTCAGGGAGTCTCCAGGTGTATGTTCACATTCATATGAGTCAATATTGGGTTCCTAAAGGAGAGGTCTTGTCTAACCCACCAAATCAGAAGCGGTGCATAGGTGCTGCAGTTGCTTTGGTTGCTCTGTACATTTTCCAAGCCTAGCACCTAGCTTCTCAAACTTTGTGCTTTAAAAGAGTAAAACTTGCATAACTTTCTACATGCAGGACTGGGATAGATTTTAGGATGACCTAGCACATAATGAGCATTTTTTTTTAATAATGTATGCATCTTCTCTCTCAGAGGTAAATACTGTACACAGCCTATACGGTAAGCAGCTGAAAAGAAGAGAGGCAAAGTCTTGGTGGTTTGTGTAGAACAGAAGAGAAACCTGAGTCACAAACCAAGATCCAAGGTCTACTATTAAATAAACAAACAAAATAAATCTCTGGGTTTCATTTCTAGCTTTTTCTTGCATCTCATCTGAATCCAGGTGAGCACAGAAGAGAGATGACATCTTGGATATCTTAATTGATGCAAAAAAGCTCATTAGCTTCCTTCCTCCTGAAACACTTCCGCTGTTTGAAAATAGTAAGAAACTGTCCATTTGATAAACCATCAAACTGAGCATGACACTGCTCTCCTCTCAGTGATTGTGGAGAATACACAAGCTATGGCAAACAGCTCTTCTGCTGGAGCTATTAGTTTATTCTCCTTCTGGTCACAGTGCAAGCAACATTCATCACTGCTCTTCTAGGTACCATGGCATTGCGTGCTCCAAAATTAATTCAACTCTAGACCCAGGCTCAGCTAAACCTTTCCCCAAATTTGCCCTCAACCCAAACCCACTCACAACGTGGAAAGACAGAGCTAATGGAGGAAAGAGGCGAAGTCAGATGTCTCCAGTTGCAGAAAGAGGAGAGGAGGGGGAGGAAGCAGGCACAGGCTAATGGAAAAATATGTAAGAACAACCACTGTGGAGGATCTGGAATGGCTTCGGGCAGTGAGAAGCAAGAGCAGAAAGGTATTGTCCAACAGGCTATGCTTACAAATCTTGCATATTGTTAACCGGGCAAAGATTGCAAACCAAAAAATGAAATACAACTCATCCTAGCATAGAAAAAAAAAATAACAAAGAATTATGAACTATGCAAATGTCCCCACCTCTGCAGACTGGCATAGCCAGGACAGACATTAGACAGTCACAGCACTCAGTCAATAGGACTGCACAACACAAGGGCATGAATCACTCAAGTCACTCGTTGGTAGGCTGCACCCTGACAAAATTCCTGGCTGCTGCCTGAGAATATGGTAGCGGCCAGACATTGTGTTGGTGCCAGGCAGGTGAATACTGGGGTCTGTAATATTTCCAAGCACATACCAATAAAATCCTGGAACGACTGTCTCTTAACTGAGATGCGAACATCAGAATTCCATATGAAAACATGTATTTGGTTAAATATAAATTGTAGATCTGGATGTCAACAAGAACACGTTATATGCACAGCCCGTGAAGGATGTGAGGTTGGCACTGGCCCATTACTGTTTAACCACAGCCCACCAGAGGGAACTCACAGCAGACACAAAAGGGCCTGCGCTCAATTCCTGAACAGCTTTATTTCTGCCTCCCACATCCACTCTTGCAAGAACTATGCCTTCATTTCTGATGATTCCCTCTTTGGCAGTGAGCGGGTGGAATCATAAATCTGCTAGTTCTCATCAACACTGGCACCCCGATATAGCCTCAGGTTTGGAAAAACTCCTGCCATTAGGAAATGAACCCTTCATGAAATATTAAAATGCTTGCTTCCTGCATGGGCAGTCCTCCCATACAAAGTAAAAGTGCCTCCGCCATTCATATTCCGGTATCTTTGAAAGCAACACATCTGGGGAAAAATAGAATGGTACTACTGAGCATATGCTTGGGCTACGTTTGTAGCCCATATCATCGGGCTACAAAAAATCCTTTCCTATTCCAGGTCCCATCAGTAGAAACTGATTTGGCACAGACAGGAGTGCTTCATTCTTACCTTTTCAAGGAGACTTACTCTTAGAGACTAACTTAGAGAAGGAACGAATGAGTTAAGGGAAGATTCAGAGGATGCAAGTCTGACTGCTGTCAGCTGAGCTTTGCATGGGGAAAGAAGGTCTCCTCAGTGACTCAAAGGACAGCTGTACGTACCTTGGGATAGGCACATCCCTAGCACTGACCAGTGTTTCATTAATCCAGCCACGAAACAAGCAGCCCCTTTCCACTCCATCACACATCTCTCGGCTGCATGTGGCTGCAGGTCAATTTGAGTTGCCAATTACACCAGGGTACACATCTGTGCTCTCTTGCTTTTGCCAGCATAAGCATATAATTTAAGGTTGCGTTTTCCTTCTTTTGCCCATGACCTCCAGACGTGTTGGCTGCAGCGCTTTGCTGCTCCGAGCCAGCCCCACGTGCTGTGCCCTCCCTAGGACAAGCAAGTGGCACTGCCAACGCTCAGACCCTACAGTTGCTGAGAGCACGAGAACATTCTTCAAATGAGGGCACATGCAGCCCAACCATTTATTTACATTTGTATTTAGAAGGTTTTAAGCCTGAGCATAAGAAGTATGACTGGAAAGTCACATGAAGCAAAGAGAGCTTAAAAAAAAAAAAAGGAAGGGTGGTATCCCCCTGTACTCAGCACTGGAAGGTATCCCCCTGTACTCGGAAGGTGTCCCCCTGTACACTGGAAGGTATCCCCCTGTACTGGGCACTGGTGAGGCCCCCCCTCGACTGCTGCGTTCAGTTTTGGGCCCCTCNAGAAACAGAGCTGTTGTGGAGACAGAGCCTTTGGGCGTGCAGGTGAAGCCTGTGCTATAGTCAGGTCAACACTTTTCTTGCCTCTTCAGCTGTAACAGGGAACTGACAGCTCTACCTTGGAAAATGTTGACTCTAAGCTAGAAAAATTAAACAAAAACCTGACAGCTTTAGTCTGGGAAACTGCTGTTGAGATCTTTCCCTCTGTGCCTCGTGGGAAGTGCATTTCAGACCCTACATAACTCTGACTCACGTTCCTACATGGACTGGACTCATCAGTTACACTCTCAAAATTCATAAGCTACATCATCTTCTGTATCTAGTATTTTTCGATTCATTGGTATTTCTGCAAGTGCCAGATCACAATCTCTGAACAAGGAGTGGAATTATTTTTTTCCCTTTTTCTTGTATTAAAATAAAGGGGAGCAGGGAGGGCAGCTTTCTGCATAAAAAGCCTCGTTTAATAAAAACCAAATTTTCTGAAAAAACAATAGGAATGGAAATATTTTAAGAGGCTTTAAGAGTAGCATGATGCACCTCTTGCTAGCAACCTTCTACCCTTGCATTTATAGCAGTGCTTTGTCTGTGTTTGCTCCAATGGAGACCATTTCTCCAGCTTTCAATCCTTCAAGTCCAAGACTTAAGGCAAAATGTCCTTTTCTACACAGAGTGGCCGCTTTCTGAACCTTTCTGTAGCTTTTATTTCCCCAGTGGCTAATTTCTAGCAGTTATACCCCCATCCTGCACAAAAATAATATTAGAGGTCAAGTGAGATTAAAGATAACCCCCTACCTTCCTTTTCTGAAAGATGTTTTTACTTGGATCATTTCTGGACACAGTATAACTCCAAAAGACCATTTTGGTAAAACTGAGGGTACAGGAAGAAGCAATACAGGAGACAAGAAGGTCTTAAGCTGGCTCCAGTCTTCACAGCCAAGATCTAAAGAATCTCACTGAGAATTTTCACCTGGCTTTTAGAGAAAAAGATCCTGAGGGTACTGAACTTCCATAAGCATCCTCTACCCATATTCCTGTTTGACAGAAGAATGATATTTCTGTTTACAACCATTAAAAATCAATCTGAATACATTTAACATTAAACATCACTTCTAAATATTTCTTGGAGCTGCTAGGCAATTTTTACCTCCACGCATATGCCAAACAACAGGAAGGAGAATTATTTTCCCAGCTCTCAAAAATCTTACTGGACAGCTAATTTAATTGGCATCTTCACTGTGATAAAGTTAGTGTCAGCAAGCTGAAAATCTGAAGATATCTTTCCTGTATATAAGCACAAAGATAATCCATCTCAAGATTGTAAATGAGTCATATAATCAGTTGCTGGTGAAAGAAGTGTATGACATGAGACATCCGGCATCTCATGGCTACTTCTTGGAAACATAGCTTTGAATAAAGGTCCAGGTGGTAAAAAAGATCTATACATGCACAGTGTCAAACCTCCTTACTTTCCTACTCCAATCATAGCAGTATGATAAAATTAGCTGAAACATAAATCTAAAGCCTCTAAAAAGAAATGTAATTATGTTGGCTCCACGTGGAAATGAGACCAATGGACAACACCAGGTGTTCAAATATCAGAGTTTGTATTAAGAGAGGAGGAAAAGCCTGCCCACCTTAGCAATATAATGGGAGGGAGGGGATAGGAGGAGAAAAAAAAAAAAAAAAAAAAGAATTTATGGTTTGCGTCTGAGTTCCTGCACAAAGAAGGAAGGACACAACACCCCAGCGCCCTGTGCTACCCTCCATAGAGGAGATCTGAAGACAAGAGGGGAACTGAAACTTTAGTCTTTGGCTCCTATTTTTGCTCATAGCTGAGGAAAAACTTCACCTTTTAAGACATCACTTGCAATAGGCATTATTACAGGAAAAAAAGAAAAAAACCCACAAAACACCTAGCTGTTGCATCTTCCCCCCTGTTACTGAGAACAGAGACTACCCATTTCTCCCTGCTTGCCCTGTGCTCTAATCTTTCCTAGGACTCTGAGGCAGAGCTATAACAAAGAATGAATCACTGATTTCCCACGGACATGCTAATTTTTATCTCAAATGGTGCTAAATTATCCGTTAGAGTGACCCATTCAATTAAATGGTCTTTAATACCTCCCCGCATCCCTGTCCCTGCCCTCCCCCCCATCCCTCCATTAACTACTTTACAGAGGTGCAGATTTCAGCTATCACATGTGCTGTGGGCGATGGGAAACATCTCTGGTCTGCGGGTGGCTACTAATACAATTTTGCATAGCAGCTTAGGCACTTGAGACGGAGAAGTACACAAACACAAGGGGCTCAAAGAAAAAGTTAAATTGAGATCATCAGTTAGAGGAGAAAGACAGGAGGAATTCACTGAAGGGTGTAAAGCTCAATTATCCATCTTGTCAGGCTTGGAGAATATTTTCCCTCTGCACATTCACCCTATTTAATGCAATAAACACGTGGCACGTTCTCCAGATAGCTCAGCATGTGAATCCATGCCATCTGCCAAAATTGGCTGAAGATTTTCAGATGGAAGAGATTTCTGTCAGAAAAATGCTCTTACAGAAGGCTCAAGACTGTTGCACAGGAGCACGTTGATGCCGCTGAAGCTTTGACAGGCAGCAGACACTTTCCTCAGGAGCTCTAGCTACTCAGCAGCTCTCCTGCAGACACAGCCAGCTCAGGCAGCCCACCCACCAGGGAAACTGCTGGGGCCCGAGGCAGCCAAACATCTCAGAGATTCTGAAATCATTTGTTTCTGGAGGAAGCAAGAAGTTTTGAGAAATGAGATGAATCTTTGTCTTTACTTAGCTGGATTTTCTTTGGGAAGGAAAAGCACATGGTTTCCTACCAAACACTGAAGCTGGCCATGGGATGGTATTTTCCAAAGCCTCCTAAAGTATTTGGTGACAGCAATCTCAAGGGCCTTTCAGGGGCTCAGCTAGTCCGTGCAAGTTGTCACAGGCAAGCCCATGTTCCTGTATCACCAGAAAAGCAAAGCGCAATTCATTCAGGAAGAATCTGTGGCCAGCAAATTTTGTCCCAAAAGCAACAAGTGCAGAGCAATTTATCCACTGTTAAGTGTTAGCCGCCTTTGACCAAAATATTGCTCAGAGGAATAAGAATACAAATTTTAAGATTTGGATTCAACTGGGCAAAATTTAAACAGGCAAAGAAAAAGTTAGTTGTCCAGTCTCCTTTCTGACCAATGAAGGTGTAGAAACCTCAAAGGTTCTTCTGACTGATTTTGGATAGCTGCCATGGCATGAAATCAATCACCTCTTAAAAAAATCCATTTCTCTTTATCAGCTTCGAAGGGAATCCAGACAGTAATTCAGATCAGCTGCTTGCACTGCAGACATCTACTAGTTTAACTTGATGAATCCCAGATCAAAATGTTATCCCAACCTCATGCCAAAGGAAACACCACACTAGTGAGATACTGTCTATGGCGTGCATAAGTGGCAGAGTAAAAGCCAAAGGGCAGCTGTTATTAGTCTGGTGCCAGATCAAGCAAGGATGTGAGAGACAGTTGAGGGATGAGATCCTCACCCAGTTGAATGCACTGAGTGAAGGAAACCAGCACTGCTCAGAGCAAATGCTCAAGGATGAACAATCCTTGAAGCCACAGTCTCATGCTAGTTGCACAGCCGGCGTAATTCTCAAAGGCCCTCTCTTTTGCAGAAGGGTTTCCTGACCATCGCAGGCATCCTACCACTCAAGCCTCCACCTTCTGAGTGTTCCCTCTCACCCCTACACACCCTTATCCATTCACCTCTTCACTCGCACTGGAGCCCTACAGCCCTTCGGCAACAGGAGGTGGACCAAGTGGAGGTTGCTGCAAGAGAGCAGATGGACGCATGTCCACTAGTAAGGAGCCACTCTCAGGAAGCCCCACTGATCATGAGCGCAGGACCATGAGTCCATGTGCTCCATCAGCAGTGTGGCAGCCTTTCCTACCAGCGGTCCGAGTGCAGCCCTCCCGTGGCCTACTGAGTGATAGGCAGGCACACACAAGACTAGCTGAAGCCCATANCTCACCCCATACAAAGACTTGAGAAGGTCAACAGATCTCAAAAGATAAATATAAAATCAGTTCATGGAAAGTAGATTTCCATTAGTCCCATGAACCAGGGGAGAAGTAGACAAGGCTCACATTCTATTCAGAAAAGTCTCTTACATATCCATCTCCAAGGCAGTGAAACCTGTTTTCTACTCCACATATTAACTCCAGGTAGTTAAAACCAGCTATGCAGTAGTTGCTTTCAGATTTTTGTTATGTAGATTTTGTTCCTTAACATTAAATTTTCAATGCAAAATATAAAAGATGAAAAATTGCAGGAATTTCCCCAGCAACAGCCTCATTGAAAGAAAGCTATATTCTTAAAACACTATTGATTTAACCTCTGAGGGAGCTATACATCAAAGAGAGCTGACACTCCCGACTCACTGCCAAATTTAAATGAAACTCAGCAAGCCACATAATGATAGAAGGACAAGGGCAATAAACTCCAGAGGAGTTCCTTGGCCTCCAATGGAGTCAAAATCTCCATAAGACATGTCCCTGGAGAAGAACCAAACCCTGAAGGGTGCTCACCCCTTAAACAAATGAATATAAATACTTAAACTGAAGACTTGTGCATTTGCTTTTCATCATTGCCCATAGATAAAGTACATATGGGATACCAACAGAAGTTCTGATGCTTCAGCAGTTACCTAAAAAGGGTCAACACTGAAATACAGTTAATTTTAATCTAAATAAATAAATAAATAAAATCTGCCTGAGTGCAATTTAAACCCATCACCGTGTTATGATATTCACTGCCTGTTGTAGTTTAAGCATCACAGGCAAGTACATCCAGCTCCAACGACCCTGGGCACCATGTTTCCAGCACGCTATATGTGTACAGATTTCGCCAAAGCGTACCCTTTTACTCAAACATTTTCAAAAAGAGATGATTAGAAGAAAAATCTCACTTTGAACTGATATTTACTATACCCACTAGATAGCCACTGAACAGATGGTAAGTATGCAACAGCAGTAATAACATTATCAGCAGCAGAAGTATAGAAGCAAATACTAGCAGTCCTGATACTTCAAGGCCCTTTCCAGGAATACACATAGTCAATTTTTTTAATAATGTATTAACCATACTGACTCCCAAAGGCTCCCAACAATTTATATGCTTCAATCCTTTGTCTGGATTTTTTTTTTTAATTTAAAATCAAAGTTACTATTGGATCTTGGGATGTGCATTCTAATTGCTATAAATAAATCATGAATGATTGGCTCAATGTATTTTTCCATGGCAACTCCTGCGTCACGGACAGTGTTACATTTTTGAAAGAGAGCTATGTTCTTTGAGAAAGAGGTAAAGATCCACACTTAGGTTGGGCTCAGTTCAGTTTTACAGTTGCTGTTTGAGTAGAACATATACCAGCAAGGAAACAGAATGGTTTTCAATTAATTGTAAGTTAATTAGGCACCAAAGCCTATATAGTGCCTTCCACCGGTGTACAGAGCTGTGTGGTAAATTCCCATAAAAAACACAAGGCTCCTTGATTCTCCATGCACAGATCCTCTGTGACTTCTTCAAACATGCAGCATCACACATCAGTAAAATCCTGTTTCATTTCTGTCTCACATTTGAGTATCAAGAAAGCTGGCAAGGAGGGGAAAGAAATTACTTTCCTGAGGTCTATGACCTAGTCCAAAACAGAAAGCTTGACTTCTGTGCCTAATAGGCTGCTCCAAGAAAAACACAAGAAGATCCTTGCAACGCGAGATTTGGCCTTGGTAAGATAAAACAAGTAAAATGTATTTCCACCCCCCTCAAAAAAAAAAGACATTTCTACTTTAAAGTCACCCATCTGCATTAGAAAGGAAAATTTCCAAAGTGCAGATTCCCAGGAACTTTCTCTAAAAAGGAGCACATGGAATATTTAGTAATTTACAGAACCAACATCAATTTTTCTTTTATGAGGTAATATTTTTCCACTAATTTAGAAGATTTTGATATCTGGAGGCCAGTAACCTTTGATTACTAACTAAATGAAACCAAGTTTAAAGACACAGTGGTTTTTAAAACTTTCAAAAGCCTCCCAAAAATCTCATTTATAGCATAAACAGTCCTATAGCTCAGACAATACAATTCAGATGCACCGCCCGAGAGAAAAAAAAAGAAAACAATTTTAACTTCAAAACTACAGAAGAATGTATTCCAGTTGATGAAGACTTCAAGAGGAACCACTCTCATCAGACTGCATCTAACCAAGAGTTCATGAGTACACCTGATTCCAGCCATCCTTCCACTTTTTAATCTTCAGCCAGAGGCTCCCAAGCACCTAAGTTTTCAACCTGACTCTAAACCAAACTGTGATAAGGCTTTAGTTTCACCATTTGCCTCTGAACAAAGGTTTTGACATCAGTTATTTACTCTGCATTTTCTAAGCAGTGTATATTCGTGACATCCACTGCCTACATTACACAGTTTAATTCCCATTTATTCAGCAGCATTCATGTTTACATTCAGTAACCTGCAGGAGAAGACACCGGCATTTGTTAAGCAGCCATTTGTGGAGTAAAATTTACAGTGATGGGCAAGCAGGTTCTGTTATTTCCTGTTCATAATAAGCATAAGGAGAGCAGGGTGAATTATCCATGCTGGGTAAAAATTGTGCCTAAATTTTTTCCTAGGAGGAAGCTGAGTTTTCACTCACATGAACACCTATTATTTTCATTTTTTCCAGATAAAAGGTTGAGCTGTTATTGAATATTTTAGTCAAAACTTTCATTTTAATATTTTCCTTTTGTTCAATGAAGAAAACTGCACTCTCCATGTGCATCTGTTTGCCTCAACTGTTTCCAAAAGCTAAAAACAAGGATAAACATACATCTCTGCAGAACTGCACTGGACAGCATGTTTCTTGGTGTTATCAGTAAAAAAAAAAAAAAAAAAGAGAGAGAAAGCATCCAAGCATCCTATTTGATAGGAGAGACTTTTTTTTCATTATAATCACCTACCTGATTTTCAGAACTGAAATGCTGGAATCTCGCAACCGTTCAGTCTAAACTAAGCCCAACTAACCATGCAGTTCCAGAGACGGGTAAATGGGAGATTTTGCATGGATTATATAAACTCTCTTAATAATTACAAATGATTGTTAACGGCAGCAAAGCTACCTGAATAATAACAATCTGGCTCATGTTAATTATTACAGCTCTCCTGCTAAGGCACCTTACTGTCTCAGAGCTTCTAGACAGAAGGCCAAATGAGAATGGCTTGTACTTCATCATGCCAGTAAATCAAAATCACTTTAATTATCCTCCAGTGGGACTCCAAAGATTTCAAGTCAGCATGGCACAAGCCATATGTTTCTTTCTGTTTGGACAACGCTGCTAATTAGCAAAGTTGGGGAAATCCTATTTCAAAGTGATAAAGCACAAACCTCAGCATATGTTTACCTGAGAAGAAGTAGTAATTTTAATTGCAATGAGTACATTTACTGCTGTATTAACAAGGAGACTTTGAGGTTAAAGCCTGAAAAAACTTGGTTACATCTTCAGCTGGTGCAAGTCAATGTGGCTTCACAAAGCAGCTATACTGCATGCGACTACTCCAGGCTACGGCTGGTTGTGTTGCTCGTCGTTAAGTGCACACGACCATGTGAAAACCTCAGGGCCTAACATACTCCCTCACATGGGACAGCCTGAAGAAAGACTTTGCAAGAGGAAGAGGGTCACCTTGCAAGGCTTGAAGACATCTGTGTTCTTGACTTGGGGCTTCCTCTCTCCTGAAGGAGAAAGGAAATGGTTTATAAACCAGAAGATTCACATCACCAGCACTAGTGAAAGGGTCATTCCCTACAGCAGACTTCAGGACAAAATTTGTTGCCAATCAGGTGACTAGAGGTGGCTAGAGACCAGCTAAAAAGCAAAGCGTTGACCGCAAGACTTCTAACTTCATACTAATTCAGTGTTGAACCTTCCCGGACACCCTCATCTTCTCATGAGATTTAAACAGCAATGAGATAAATCTATTTCAAGTAAACTATGTCTGGAATTTTCCAGCCAGTTGCAATACAATGAAAAATCTCCCTCATAAATTCAGCCTCAAGATTGCATTTAGAGGGCACTAAGGGAATGGCCAAACCCCATTAAAGGTGTGAAGCTGAACACAAAGGACTGAAAATCAGATCCAACACCTCAGCGTTCATTCATGCTACTGCGCAAAGCAAAGAGATAGGAAGTAGGAAAACCCACCGGCACACCACCAGCTGGAGAAACCTGACACCCTTTTTGCTTTCTTAGTCTCAATACCATGCCTCAGCTACCACTATAGAGTCTGAAATTACATCTTCTTTGTTTCTACTCAAGAACAAAAAACAGAACAGATAAAATAAGTGAAGGAAAAAACCCCATCAAACTATGCTATTAGCACTGTTGCTTCAGCAACTTTAGAAAGAAGTGGGTAGTGATTAAAGGAGGGTATTGATGATTGCAGTCATCAGTAGTCACCACTTACCAGAGTGACCTCCTTAATTTCTTATTTTTGCAGTCAGTTCCCCTGTGAATGCATCCAAATATATACAGTTTCCCACACAGCTGCCATTTCCCTGCCTTAAGCAATAGCTCCCTGTGGATAATTGTTCACCTATAGTCTTTCTTGGGAATTTTCCAAGTACATATCTCACATCCTGCATCTTCCTCAGAATTTGGCTGCAAATGCCCTATTTTTTAAATCGAGCTTCACTTAGGATATAGTGTAAGGGGAGCGGAAAATTATTTCAAGAGAAGAAAAAAAAGAAATCCTTGACTTATCTCATGACATTAATTATAAGTTAGAATGAAATTTTAAGAAAAAGTTTATATCTGGATTTAGAGCTTAGCAGGTCTAAATTAGGCAGTTATGAACATTACGTTAGCCTAATTAATAACTTACACTATGAGTACACTGACATTATATACTAATGTCAGGTGGATATTGTACATAGACACCTCGATGTAGAAGTGTTCAGGTAAACTACTAGCAAGATATTCAGCTAGATTTTTCTTGGAGGTACATAGTGATAGGGCAAGAGAAAACAGACGCAAAGGTAATTCCAGTTAGAGACTGGGGACATACATGCACACTTGTATAAAAAAAAAAATCTTGGTGATGGTAGTCAAACTTTGAAATGAGTTGCCCAAGCTGGAGCCCCCATATTTGCAGATATTCAGAACTGAACTGCACAGGGCCCTGAGCAATCTGAAATAACCTGTCCTTAATTAGCAGAGGGAGTTGGACTTACAGAGGTCCTTTCCAGCCTAAATCACAAATCACTCTATGATATATTTCATGAAGCCCTTACAAGTTTAACTGATCATTAAAATCTGGTCTAAGGTTCTTCTGAAATCCATCCAACCCCTAACACACACATATCCCAAATAGCATTTGGAACAATTACATATTGAAATAAGTTAGAGACCACCACATTCAGAGAGAATGCACACTCCTTCAGACACCTTTGGAGAAGACATTATTACAGACATGTGGACCAAAAAATAAAATTGAAGCACTCCTAATGAAACCACATTGTGGCAAACACCAAGATCAAGGAGGTAACACTAAAAAAAACCTCAAGCAACAAACGACAAAGAAAATTAGAAAAAGAGACAAGATGATTCAGAGAAACCCCAAACTATCACTGTACCTCATTTGCACTGAGCGCTGTTGAAGCTGGCAAATTTTCAGCATTTTTCATGCACTGGTGCCATGTAGATACATTATTTTCCCAGAGTCCTTGCAGTCTGCTCCAAACAAGTGAGAGAAAAATTCATGAGTTCCCCATCCCTTTATTTCAAAGGCTCCTCTAGCAAGCATTGTTGTAGCAAACATATTTGACCTCCACTTGGATATGCAGTAACCAATCTACATAACATCTCTTTTCACCAGCTTTTCAGAGTTCTATCAGAAAGATATTTTTAAAAAATGATTGTGCGGACAGTATGTAAAATTTCCTCTTTTTCTCATTCTTTAAAGTCACTTTTTGTATCTGTGGCCAATCTCCATGTTTAGTAAGCTTCCCAGTCTCTTCTTAAGCCTTACTTTCCTTCATAATTTGCATGCATAATTTCTTTATTAAGCACAGTCATTCCAGCCCCTCTAAATATTTTTTTCCAGAAAGATCAGGTTCTGCTGAGCCATTATTAGTTGCAGTCTTACCGTCATGCTAATCTCCCTGCCTCCACCATGACCCTACAGTGACAACATCCAATTATATATGCCCATCAATTCCCTCATTCGAGGGAAATTGGGGTTTTTTTTGCATTCAGAAGCCTTGCACTTTCCTTCACCTCCAGAGCTTAATATACAAGGTCAAATCTAACTGTTATGCGATTTCTGTTCCCAAAAGTCTGTGACCTTTTCTACTTCTTTTCCCCAGTACCTGCCATCTCCAGAATTGCTTCATATCCAGTTGTTTCTTTTGTAACTTCCATTCTAGTATACCAAATTTATCGAAATCCTCCATTTTCTATCCAATTATAACATGACAAAGCAAGATATTAGTTCTCTTAATTTCTTTACTCCTTCAAGAGAAGCATATATTTAAGTACCTTGCTTAAAAAAGTTATATTTCAGTTATATTTCAGGACAGGTGAAATTCCTTCTCTCTGTGAAGCTATAGTAATTCACTAATTAGTTGTATAGTTTCTTTCAGGTCAGGATAAAGAGCACCAAAAAGATGCTGCTCTTCCAAGTCCATGAGGGTAACTTCAGACAAATAAGCTGCAGGGATAAGCGCAGGTGAAGCCAATTGTTATTGTGGCTTAACTCCCCACACAAGCTTGAGATAAAGAGGGAGGGATGAGTGCAGTGCTTTGGTAGTAGTTATTTAACGTGCTTTGCCACATTTCCGATATACATAGATTAATAGGTAATATGTTGTTCCCAATTTTCTCAAACACTGTTTTCACATGCATGCAAAACAGTTTGCAAGAAAAATAATCATCAGTTGTCAGCTAGCAACTCTCCGGGTAACAGATTTTTAATACTTTCAGACTCTGAACTACCACAGTCATTGCTGAAAGGCCAGCATTTAAACAGGTACAACAATGTTATTTAAAGGTGCTTTTTTGCACTTAGAACAGTAATTAGTTATTGTAATGTTGTTGGTTAGCTGCCATCCTCAGAGACCATCTGATTTATTGCTTTTCCAGCAAAGCTTTGCTCTTAATAGAATACTCTCCAATTCTTCGGAAAGTCTCAGATTTATGCATCACAAGAAGTCATACAGTCTGGCTTGGGCTGGTGGGATACCTGTCTCCTGTTCCTAGACCTCTTCTTGATCTCCTCTATGACTTGAGAAAAGTTACTTCACTCTGCACTGGTTCTGTCTTCTCCATTTGTAATCAGGGCATAGATCATGTCTCAGGGAGGTGCCTGTGCAGTGCCTACCACAAACAAGGCTTTAAGTCTCACTATCCATAAAAGTAGGTGATAAAATGCTATGGCATCTGAGATGAAGTGTCATATACCCCTGTTTTGTAGAGTATAAAAAATCCACCCCTCAGTGTAAGGGAAAACAATGATAATCGTTTTAAGTCCCATTAAAAAATAGGGTGAAGCTTTCTTTTGCAGCATAAGCATTAACAGTATATCTGAAATGTGCAGTAGTTATTGCACATTTCCAAAAATCCAAATAAATTTGTTTTCTAAGAAATGCCTTATACACATATGACCAAGATGTGAATACGGATTTTTTTTTCAGCAAGGAATAATATAGTCCAATTCTGGACAAACCACAACACATTTAATATGGGAATCAGACCCAAACCAAATGAAATAGCACGCGTCGATTCTCAGTCTCCATAAGCAATACAACTGAATACCAGCTTCAGCATTTTACAGCATCGAAAAGGAGTAGATACATTTTTCTATAGAAATAGAAAACTTGAAAAGCTTTAATATTTTTGGCATTTATATTCACTCTGCAATACATCTACATCAGTCACCACCCACACATGCTTTGAAGACTGAAACTAGATAGTAAGTCTAGCAGAACTTCATGGTGGGAGTGTGCAGGTTTTTTCTATCCAACCTTAAAAGTAGGCTTGTAAAAAGTAACTTCAAAAGCCTGGTAAATCCCAAGGATGTTAGTATTTGGAAATGACTATTTATCTCTCAAACCTTAAATGAGTGGACTCACTTTTTTAAGTAATTCTTAACTGAAGGTAGGATTCAAAAAAAAAAAATTAAATTTTTATTAAACCTTTTTGGTTTTTTTAAATAATGGTTTCCTTTAGTTCATGTAAGTACTCGATTTGGGAAACATTTTTTACTTTATTATGGATGACATCAGAATAAATGGCCAGTTATTCTCCTTTCTGTCCATGAAGATTTACAAAACCACTGCTTAATTAGAGCATGGGGACAAGATGAAAAAACTGTTTCTCATTAGACTTTGGAGAGAGTTCAAGATGAAGCAAAGATTGACTTTTCAGCCTAATCTAACTTCTAATCACCTGGGTAACACTTCATAGAGGCTCACCCTTTCATTCACATGATAACCACAAGGCTCCTGCTTGACCCAAAACACAGCTTCCAGAAAAACTTCCAATCCTGATGCCTCAGCTTCAGATTATAGAGAACACATTATATGAAGTCAGTGGTTTTGCTCATTTGCTAAAAAACTTCTCGAAAGTAGAGATATGAGAAGTTAATTCTGCAAGCCCTCTCAACAGTGCTAAGGAAAAAGAAAAACAAAACAGAAGAATACTGCAAGACTTTCATTTTGATTGATCTGAATTTTAGAGCAGGATGAGAATCAGTTCTTTTTCTACATGGACCAGTGCACTAACACCAAATTCAGAAGTTTATATGACTAAAAAAGCTTAGATCCTAACTAAATTTTCTCAACATATATGCCATTGGGGCAAGCAAAGATCCAAGATGGGCACTTTTGCTGGCATATCTGAGCATCCAAGCCTGAAGACAGGGCTTTTAGCAAGCCACCCGAGAGCCATCTGCTCAATATTTTCATTTCCCTATTGCATATTGCCTTCTGAGAGCAACACTGCAAGAAGTCTTTATTTTCTAACTTATACAGAACTAAGTAAGGCAGCCAGCTCCCTTGTGAGGGAGTACAAGACAATAAATTCACCCACATTAAGCAATCTGACTCCATGACTGCTACAGACTACAGTAAAAGCTCACAACTGTGGGCAGGAGAGGGGGGATCTTTTTTCTTCTCCTTATGAAACTCTTCTACCTGGGGACACCTTTAAAGGAGATTCTTCATGTTCACAGTCAGTGGTTAGCTCCTGCCAGAGAGCAAATAACCTTAATCCCCAAAACTGGCAGGTTGTAGGGCTACAAATTGAGCAATGTCCTCTATCTTGAAACAGTTCCGCAACAGCACTATGTCCCTCCAGCCCCTCAGACCTGGCCTTGTGGTGGCTGTCAGACACACTCCAAAGCTGGTCTACAGATTCACCCTGAGGGGTGGTCAGGAGCGATGTGGTCACTGGTAGCCTTTTCCTCGATTCACACAGTCTCCACAAGTGACACAGAGGACGCAAGAGCAGGTTCTGTGACAACACTCCACTGTGGGTTACCAGGTTGGGGCACCACGTAAAAATTCTGTATATAGATGTAGAGTCAAAGGCCAGGAGCTTTTTAAAAGACATACCAGAGTAGCACTCTGTGGCAGCAAGAGCCATGCCACGCAGCTTCCTACAATATCTGTTGACAGACCAAGACTGCAAGACTGGGGGTCCTGCAGAACATAAGCCGGACCTCTCCGAGATGCTCTAAGTATCCTGAAGTTGTTCCCAGTGTACCCAGGGGAAGCACCTAGGAGGGGATGCCACAGGATTCAGGACAGGCAGTCTGGGATCTCAGTTTTTAGGACACAGATGGGTGCTTGTGACAGAACAGCATGAACAAGCATACAGAAACTTGCTTGTGCTACACATTATTGCTACTTTCTCAGAGCTTTTAAAAGCACAGGATACTGTAAGAGGCATATTTGATGGTAACTCCTTCCCCTAGCATCAAGCACTCCAGTGCAGTAGCAGATGCTCAGTGCACTCCGGTGTCTTCCTTTCAGGCACCTTTTTCAGTCCTGAGCAGGTGGAGGTGACTGCTTGAAGTGGCGTCACTGTCACACTCCCCTCCAGGCAGCTCTTCACTACCTCTCTTCCCAGCGCTGGCCCTGCAGGGAATTTAGCTTAGACCTAAGAAGTGCCTGGAGTTTTAGATTCTGTTTCTAGTTCTTGACTTCTGTTTTTATTGGGATTTTCATTTCAAGGTGCATATATACATACACAAAAATACTGCCAGGGTATTGTCATAATAATCTTATGGGAAATAATGCTTCAGAAACTGGAAGGTATTTTTCCTACACTCCCACATGCTCTGCTTTTAAGAGGCAAAGGGAGAAAGAAGCAAGGAAAATACCAGCCACATTCTCTGTTGAGCACAGATTATCTAGGGCAAGTCACAGATGAAGTGAATAAGATGACCGGTTATAAACTCCTTTTTTTGAGAAGTTTGTCATAAAAGACTTGTGTTGAATTGACCCAATTTATTTTTGAACAAATCAAATTCATCCAAAGTGATGAGGTTTTGCTTAGATTTTACCAGTTTATGTCCCAACAAAGTTGTGAAACTATATTCCCACCTTCTGCAGGCTTTGCATAACAATATAATGTTGTTTTCTCTGTCTAATCTCCAATATATTTCTTTGAAACTGCAGACGCACTGAATCATCAAGCTTTGTGTTTATTTGCAGGGAATAACAAAAAAATTTCAAGCACGGGTAACTTTGCAGTGCTTTCCTTGTATTTTCACTGTTTCCAAACTATACAGTTTAAATCTACCTCATTGATTCCCAATGGAATTAACAGGTAACATTTCTAGCCTTGAATTACTTACTTAGCATAAATATGCTTGCCCCATATGTTGGGGCAAGACCGAGTAAGACAAGCTGCTTCTCATCTCTGATATTAGAAGGTGGAGGAATGACTCTGCTCCAACCTCTCGCTAAAAATTTTTCATCAGCCTGGAATGGCTCCAGTTCCAGCTCTGAGCTTGGCAACTCACTGACGAGCTTCAGGATAGCATTAAAAATAATCAACAACTTTCTGGAGTGTACGTCACATCCAGTAATGACGTTCACAGAACCGAGATGAGATACCAGTAACAGGTTCAGCTGAGCCTTGACTAGGTGGACACTTGAGGAGCGGTGGGGTAAGGAAATCAAACCAAAGAACATTAAAAGGAAAAAAGATTTGAATGTCTGTCTTTAAAACCTCAATCTAACAAAATATTTCAAAATGGAAGATACTTTTTACAGCAGTCATACTGCAAGAGGAAAGCCTGCGCACCACATTAAAACCCTAACAGGTATTAAAATCTGTGAAATTTATCCGCTACAGAACAGAAGGACAAAGACAAGGTCATTCACTGTGTGCAAGTGAAAGAACAAGGCTTCAAAATCCCCAAACAAACAGGGGCAGAAAATAATCTCCTTGGCAAAGTTTTGCAGTATTTGAGCATCAGGAGAAAGTCAGAAGCAATACTATTGACTAACCAAGCTGACATTTGGCTACCAAAGTATTTAATTCTTATAGTTCCTTCTAGATGTAAGGACACCACGCCCATCTCCAAGTGATGGCTTGGCATAGTCAATCTGAGAGTACAGAATATCAGCTTTTTTTTTTTTTAGTAGGTTGAGAAATGGAAGACTGTCCTAAAAGTTTCTCATTTGCTCATTGCCCTTTATCTTACTTGACTAGTTGAATTTCAGCAGCACCTAAGGTCAAGTTCTGCTACTCAATGATTCCTGTCTTCCTTCAGTCTTTCCTGTAGGGAGGTGGATGCAGAGAAGGACACCCAGGAGGACATGTGTGTGCTGGATGCTCCCGCCCGTGCTGCCCATAGCCAGGCCAAGCCACAGCAGCCGCACAAGAGGGACTGGTAAGATGGAAGAAAAACTCCTTCCTGGGGAAAGAAGCATGAATGGCATAAGGCATCAAACAAGAGGCTGAACACAGCCATGGCATATCCAACCCCCAGCAAGTGTTAAGTCAGACCAGGGCTTCTGATCTGGAACAAATTGGTGCAACACATCTCAGTCTCATGGCAGAAGCTGCTGACGGACCGTCAGACAAGGGTGAACCCCTTACAGAGAGGTAACACAGATCACCTGGCACATAATAATTGCGTGATGTCTTTCTTGACACGATCAAGGTTCAAAGACTAAAGAGCCTAAATAATTATATCTGTTTTCCAGATATTATCTGGTGTCCAGCTGGATGGCAATTCGTACTCAGCTATTTCGATTTTATTGGCAAAGCTGCAGCAGTCCTTTATAATGTTCAGCCACAGATAACATACTACATCCCAGTGGATATTTCATAATAAACTGCTTCAGTCATTCTCCACCCTCCCCTGCTCTTCTTGTCTGCACGCTACCTACAAGCAGAGTACAGATTTTTTTCCATTTTACTCAAAGGATGTTTGCTGAGATTTCCATGCACAATCTTTGATCTGTGGGCTGCTGCATATATCTGAAGTTCAAAATTTGATCTGCATCAATTGCTGACAGGGGAATTTCAGCCATAGGACTAAAAATGCAACTCTCAGGATCAGATTTATGGTGCAAATATTGAAAGTCTAGTATACATTTAAGAAATAGTAGTAACTTTGGAAAATTGAGCCATAAAAGTCTGTAGGTTTACTCCATAGACTCAGTTATCAAGGATCAGTAACTCATGTGGGAGTATTCATTCCAGTTCTCATTTTTTTATTCATTAGCTTTCTGCTACACCTAGAATCTCCCCATTTTTGAAAGTAAGGAAATAGAAAATCTTGATCAATTTTCTCACGATTTACAGTTTCATGCCTCCTTGCCCTGTTCTCTTTCTTAAAAAACTTTTTTTTTTTTCCTCTGCTGAACAGCCTCCCTCCAGGCCATCTCCCCCACAAGAAGCTTCCTTGCCTGTAAAATACACTCATTGCCTGGCATTGAACCCCTCCTCATTTCCCTTAATTCATCCTTTGTGTTGACCCACTTATCAGAGGGGGGACAGCACCATTCATAGGTAGCAGATTAGCCGCCTTAGTCCATCTGCCTGCGGATGAGCATCCATGTTAGAAGCCGTCCTTGCCATTTCCTAGATGAGCACCCAGGGTGCTGGTCTGATGCTCAGGACCATCCTGTCCAGGTGATGACTCAGGTGGTGGGGGAGAAGACAGGAACGCAGCAGCCAGACATGTCCCCGTTGGTCCTCTGCACTCGCCGGACTGCAGTCCCTGGGATGTTCAGGCTCAGCACCTTTCAGAAAAACTAAATTTACACCCACACACTTCCCCCCTCCCTTCCTCTAGACGTTATTAAAAAAGCTTCATTCCCTGATGATTCACCAACACCTGGGAGCAAGTTCTGCTTTTTGTTCATCTCCGACTAAAATCTTTTCTTCCCCTTAGCAACCAAACGGCAAGCCTTCAAGTTTTGAAAGAAATGAGTGTGTAAGTGTTCGCTCGCTTCCTTGGAGTGCATGAAAGGCTAATTACAGAAATTAAATGCTAATTTTTCAAGATTAATATAGGCAAGTAAAAGGCTTTTGCATTGTTTGCATAGAAGGCTATTTCAAAAGCTTTCCTCCTTTTGCTCCTCACCTCTAATTTCTACCATTCCTTCCCATGCTAGGTTACACCAGGTCAGGTGTTTAATTTATGCTCATTAGCCAAGCTGTGGATGCTCCTCTCTGGCCAGTCCCTTTGCCCACGGGCGACTGCTGGCTGCATCTCCGTAGTGCTAGGAAGGGGAAAGCAGGCCCCCCTCCCAACAACAGCAGCACTTTGAACTCTGCCACCAGTGGTTTTCCTGACACTCGGTGGAGAAGTTTAAAGGCGAACAACATATATATAACAGCAAAATTTTGCAGTCCAGCTCCTTCATCTGCCAAAAACATGCAAAAACCCAAACACGTGTGTTCCTGAAATCTGCTATATTTTGTTGTGCTTATTAATGGGTACTGATTTCTACAATTTGTTGTCACATTTGACCATGCTCAGAACACTCAGATGCAACTTATCCCATATCCCCCATAAGCTGCCCCTTAACGCATAGCACTGCAAGACATTCCATAAATTGTGGTCTAATATATATGTAGACACACTTATATATTTATACGTTTTGTCATATAAAAGCTTTCTCCAGCACTACAGATGGTCTTGGTATATCACACTCTGATTGCAGGTCAGACTGATAAATACATGTAAATGAATATAACTTACATTGTCACTCCCAAACACAAGAAAAAGAAGTTGAAAATGCATTATTTCACCTTAATTCACTAAGTCATCTTTCAGCAAGCTACTCTCTGACCACGCTGACCCGGGCTCTCTAGCGGGGATGATGACCCTACCAAAAGCAGCAAGCCCACATCACAGCACAAACCGTATATATGGTTAATGTCCAAGTTATCATTAGCTCTCTCTTAAGCAAGGATAGAGAGGCCCCAAAACCATCATATCCTTAATCCATCATGTGCCAGTGGGAAAACAAAGAGTGGAATGAATGTAAAATGTGTGCGTTGCTGTTCCTGAAGCACCTTGGGTTTTGGTGCACCAATCAGGAAAGTTGGTATTAGATTTATGCTGATGATCCTCACCCAGTGAGAGCTACACAACTACTCCCAGGAACTTCACCAGAAAAAGAATAACAGAACTGCCCCTGTTCAAGAGCTGTAATAAAGTAAGGAAAGAAAAGGAAGTAATTTAGCATGCCTATGTGCACTTATTAATTAACAATAACAAGAATAATTATACATTTAGGAAAGGCAAAGACAGGTCCTCAGAATATCAAGAGGCCTCAAAAATTCTAGTGAAAGGCACCAAAAGCTAAATTAAAAGGTGTGTAATTATTCCCCACCATCCACCTCTGCTGAGTGTGGGAAGGGACAAGAACCACAGCAAGAGAAAGTAAACGTCACACATGGGTAATAGGGACAAAAACCGAGAGACATTCTGTAAGGTCTTCTCAATGCATACAGCTGACCTGAGAGGATGCAGCAACAGGGTTTACTCACAAGACAAAGTTAAGGGGCATTTCACACCTCTCCCTCAGCAGCGGGAAATAAACAGCCAACTCTTGAAAAATAGTTGTAAAGGGTTACAATGAGCAAAAAGTCAAATGGGTTTTTAGCAGGTTGGTGATGTTTGCTTTTCAGCTCTTTCAAGATCAGGAGATGAAAATGGAGAGAATTCTCTACATTCCCCACCTTGTTAAAAAGCATGATAATTCTTCCTTGCAATTTTTCTGTAGCAGATACCACGTTTGAGCTAGGCATCAGAAGGGAAAATAACATTTACAGTAGGCAACCATCTTTTGCCTCCAGCATAAATGCATGAAACTAAGTAGACTCTATCTGATAAGCAACACAGCAAGAATAGGTGTATTGAGCTGATATCCTACACATACCTTACGTTAATAGTCCAGTAACTGCAGCTGACTCCGCAGGGATGGTGAGGAAGCTGACATCATTAACAAAGGAGAAAGAAGAGGCTTATAAAAAGATATCCTTCCAGCACCAGGTACAGAAGCATTTCAGCAGTAATTTTAAACTCGACTGGATGCCTACATTGGGTTTAGCTCATTGGTATGAAAGAAACCCCCCTCATTTGATATAGCCAGTGCACAGCTTCTCCAAATGTTTCACAGAGCAGGGAGGGCTGACACAGCTCAATATGAGAGTCCCAGGGACTCCTGTTGTTGCAGAGCTGACAGTATACTACAACAGTTTTAAAGCACGATGCTTTGAGTGATTTAAGCTCTCGTTAAAGGGTACATCCACTCTTACACACTTACACCTCTGCTGCGAGCAAAAGGCAACCAACACTTAGGATATGAACTTGGGATGTCACATGGCTCTAACCAAATTTCCGAATTTTAATTACATTAATCCTTGGCACCAAATCTATACACAAGGAGTAATAGATTACTCTATCTGAAATGCCAGAATATGGTTTATGAATCATTGTTTAATTGGAGAATAGTCTAAAGCAAACCTCATTTCCGCTAAATGTTGCAGAGAAAGTCTAAATACCGAATGAAGATTGCCAACTCTAGCAACAAAATGGCGTGAGTGTGTGTTTCTGCTCTTAGTCAATCTCCAGTTAGTAACCAAGAGAGTTTCACTGCAGCCTTTGGGTTATACTAACAGGAAGAACAGAGAAAAAAATCCACAGGTGATGGGGCCTTGTCAGGACAGGTACAGGTCAGCTGGAGGATTCTGAATAACTTCTTTGCTCTTGTTCAAAAGATTCGCAGAGTAAGCTAGTACACCACTAATAATTTCCTCACTTTCCAAGCTTTCTACTCAGAGTTTTCTTGGGTTAGGCCTAAGTATCCATTAAGTATCGCTACAGACATTATGCATAGAGGTTTGTCAGATCCAGAAAGTATCTGGCTGAAGCCATGGCTCAGTAGCCACTTTACTAAGAGATGCTGATTGATAACAAACACCCTAAGAAACTTTGGGTGCAGAGCACCATACTGACATACTAACCTTTCACATGAGAGAGAGTAATCCAAATTCTTTTTAAATAATGATATCTGCATGCTTGTTCTGCCATCCAACAGAAGACTCATGATGTAATTGTGTAATAAATGTGCATTGTTCAAAAAAAGCATGCCAGAGGATTCTCACACTCAACAGCTCCCTCAGTGGCATCAGCCACAGAGACTTCCAACCAGCAGTGACGGAACTAAATTCTGCGTTTAAAAGTATATACTGTATCTCCTTGGTTTCTATAGGACCTATTTCAAAACAAAGGGCAGAATATGCTACAGATATCTGATTGCTCAGAGACTGTGAAAAACATGAGAGTTCTGGGAAGGCTTTTTGCCAGATTACTGAATTGCTTTGATTTAGATAGTAACTTAGAATCCTTTTTGGCAGCAATTATATGGCATAACGTCCAGAGGAGATACGGCACACATTCTACCATATGGGCTAGAAAAAAGCAGATGTCTAGGGAATATCTTCAAATAAAATATTGAGTCTTATCTGACTAAGAGAATTGTAAATATTTTAAATGATAGTCAGAATATTTAATTGCACTCTTTGAAATACTGGAATTTACATGCAAAATAAACTTACAATTAGATATGGCACTTTGAAAATGTACTTTCCAGCCATTTTCTGTGATTGCATAACAATAAAGATATATCCAATGTGTAAAAAAGAGCAGAGATCTTCTGGACAGTCTTCCAGTAAGAACAGAGGCAAAGGAAAATTCTAACTTCTTCCAAGACGGATTTTGGTTGCCTTCTGGAAGACAGTGAGAAAGACGTGATGACCCAGGCGGCTTCTTCCCAGTGTTAGTCTGAGCTAAAATTAGTTTCCCTTGGAAGCCAGCTGCAGAATATTTGAGATTCCATAACTTAATGCACTAATTGAGCAGACAAGAAAGATTGTCATGGAAGATATCAGAGTGAGTCACACTAGAAACTGAAAATCACTTTCTACACGATGGTGCCTTGCAGAAACTGACTTCTGCCACTCCAGTGCCTGAGGAGACAAGGCTCAATATACATTACACTACTCTAAATTCTTCACTTGCCAAGTAGTATTTTTGCAAACGAGAAAATTAAGAATCTTAGTCATTATTTACTCAGGCAATGATCTGATTTGCATGTGAAAGCCAATGCTTGTAGACCGAAGATATTTGTAGACTTCAAATAAGGGAAAATAATTGTAAATATTTCTATTATTTAAACAACTAAGCCGGCTGTGAGGGACATTAAGATACAAATCAAAATTCAGCAGAAATTAAACATAACACCTCCAGACCCCTTTTTAAAGCAATATTGAACTTATTTCAACTTTTTAATGTCAATTTCAACAAGATATTAAATAAAATGATCCCAGAAGTCCCATGGCAGGGTGGATATGGGAGAGAAGGGGATGCAGTGTTGTCAGAGGGCTGCAGAAATATGAGCCACCCTGTCATAACCCTTTACATCTTCTGGAGAGAGGAGATGCTGCTCTGTGTATCTTCTGCACCAGCCTCCCTTCTCTCCACTGAACCACCGTGGGGCAAACACACCTATAAGTTCTTATTTGAGGTTTTTCAGCTTAAAGCAATGATTTAAAATGCATTTGCCAATTTTGGTCTAAGAAGCGCCAACACTACCTCTCTCATCTGTATTTTATTCTCTGCACAGCTGGGCACAGGAAAGCAGAAAAGACTGGCTTTGAGATCCCGCTGCATTTCCAGATGTGACCTTCTGGTACTTGGCTGTTCATCCTGAACTGTGACAGTCACAGTTGTCCCCAGGAGTCTTGGCTTCAGTACCTCTGCTTCACACCCTGGGGAGCAATAGTAGGGTCACAGTGGCAGCTTTCTGTATGAATAGGCACACTCCTGAGGAATCAAAGCACCCCAGTACCAAACTGTCCAGGTCCCAGCCACGCTGTGCTGGGAGTTTATGGATGCAGCAAGACAGTTCCTAGCAATGGGGATATAATTAATCAGCACAAACATTTAATATATACAGTCAGCAGTTTGCAAAACTCTTTTCTCTGTCCTAGACTCACGTGTCCATGTCTCAGAAGGTGCTCAGGGAAAAAACTTTGTCAGAGGTACCATTTGCAGCAGCTACTGCTTGCTTAAGTATATGGCTCCTTTACCAGCGGAAGGAGCCAGGGGGAGAGTAGTCTCCATGGTATTATTTTAACTAGATGACTTTGACCACGTGGAACTCCCTACTGAACAGCTCACTGCAGATTATCTTTTGCCCGGTTCAGCTATATCCAGGCTGAGAAGAATCCTTCTGGTCCCACTTCACCTTTCTTCAAAGCAGGCTGCTCCTCAGGGAACCCCAACTATGAGTTTCATCTTTGTGAGCTCAGACATTTCAGACAGGTGAAGCTACTGCTGCTTCAACATGTTATGAAAATACTCTGTGAAACGAAAATAAATGTATTGGCTAAAAGAATTTAACAGCTCATGACAGCAGTTTAAGACATGCTGTCATAAAAATGTAGCAGCAGTGCAAAGTATCAAATTAGTAGCACAACTTCAGGACAGTAAAAACCCGTATTTAGCACGAAAGTCACCGCCTCATTAAAGGGAGCGGTTCCTGCATCAGCTATGCTTTTTGTCCATCGACTGGAATTCCTCTGGTTTGTTTTGATTAAGGAAGCAGAGACAAAATCTAACTTTGCACTGTTATTAAGCTAGTACTCACACCTTCCCGAACTCTAACAGGCTCAGCTGGTTGAGCTTTAACTGAATACTTTGTGAAGAATTTGCTTCCCCTCTTCCACACCCTCAGACACAAGCATTTACCCCACTAGGCAAACACTCAATTTTGGGCAAGCCAAACCACATTTTTCTTCCTGAACTTTATAGAAAGATGTGTAGATCACCACCAGAAAGGGTGAAGCATAGGGCACAGGAAAGCCGTTTTAGTCCCTCTCACCTTCCCCTGCATTACGTGAAAATGGAGTTGGTGAACACTCACATTTTGTTCACCAAAATACACATAAGCACACACTTTAACATTTTAAGATGATTCCACAATTTCATCTTAAAATTCATAGCAAGCTGTCCAGAGCCAGCTCACCCCAGATGTCACTGCAGGAACCTAGGAGATCCGCCACTGACATTGACCCATTGGATAAATGTGAAGCCTAGGATTTGGCAGTGTCCGTCCCTGCATAAAGTGGAGCAAGATTTCAGCATCGCTATAGACCTGCTTGTGCACCTAATTGGGCCAGGGCTGCTTGGCAATGGAGAATGGGAGAGCATCCACAAGAAAAGTAATTGTAGAGCCCTTTTTTAGTGCTCTAAGAAATGATGCACCTTGATGGTGTGCTCAGCACCTTATCAGTGGCAGACTAATTATGAGGGGTTGCATCCAATCTGCTCACTAATACCAATAATAATAATAATATGAATTGCTCAGCATTTGAAAATTTAAACCCAGTGTCTCTACACAAAACACCAATGACACCTCAAGATACTCGGTATAACAGGCAGGCACAGATGAAAAGCAAATTTAACACTGCCAATAAAAAATCATAATTAGGAAATCTCTTTCCATCCTGGTCTATTGAGCATAGATCACTTTTAAAGAAAGAGGGGGAATAGATAGAAATTGTAAATACGGTTTTGGTTCAAAACAGAACCAGGATTAATGGGAGAGGAACAGAAAAATAGTACCTGGAGAACAAAAGTATAAAAGAGAAGCTACAGGAAACTAAAAGAAATAATACATCAATCCCAGAAAAATATCTGAAATACAAACTAAACAGAGGCCAAGACTCCTAGAAATCTTGAGGAGGAAAATGAAATCCATATGATTTCATGAATGATCCTGATTTTCATTAACTTACTGGAAAGCGCTTTGTTCGTAGAAAAATTGGCTGTTCCAGAGGAGGTTTTTCAACTACTGAGATTAAGACTGGATCTCGCTGTACCTCATACAAAGTACTTTCACTTTGTGTAACACCAAATTCAAGAGGTACCTCAGACCTATTTCTCTGTTATGTGATACAACAAGCAATGTCATCCTCTACAGCAAGAAATGGGAATTTAATCTCTTTTGATTTCAATTGCAGATCGCTGAGTCATTACTGTTCTATTACGTTTTCAGGGCAGTAGATTAATAGAGTTTAAAGCAATTACATATAAAATCCATGAAAACAAGTCTACTGCGTATGTCATTTCTTACTGTGTTGAAAAATCTCAAAAGGTAACTGAATGAAAGACAAGTTCAGACTGAAAAAAAAGAAGATAGATCACATTTCTTGAAGGATTAAGTTATTTTCTTAGCCCTGCTTTTGAGTTTTCAATGGCTTTTCCATATTTAGGATGGAGCAGGTGGTGTAATGCACTGCGTAGCTCAAGGTCCTCTGCTATTACGGAAGTACAGGACCCCAGAAGGATGAGGCTGGAAGGCACCTCTGGAGACCATCTCATCCAACGCCTCTACTCAAGCAGGGTCAGCTTGAGCAGGTTGCCCTGTTCAGATACTCTTTGTTCTTTCAGCAAGTCCCTGCCCCCTTCTTAAACCAATGCAATTAAAGTATTTCTAGAATAATTAAGAGATCTTAGCACAGGAGTCTTAACACTTGCTTTCTTCGCTTGAGATTCATCCATGCCAGGTTTCATCACTGATCACTGAAATCCTTCCTACCCTGCTATGGGGCTTTGCTTTCGCAGGATCTGTTCTGAGCGTGGCATCCAGGAGTGCTGCAGAATGGAGCTCTCTCTGCAACTGCGGGTGCCTTTTTCACTATGTGCTACACAAAGAAAATACCATCTTGGAGCATCACTGGTGCTGGCCTTCTTTAACCACAGGAAGATGAGCTTTAGCATGCATACATGCTCAGCCAGGAGAAAGAAGAATATTTCTTCTGGGACAAACCATGCCCATCTCTTTCTGGTTTTCCTGAAACTCTCAGCTTCTCTTTGTGAGGCAAAATAAGAAGTTCACATTGACTAATTACTTCCATAGTAATGTCTGAATTTTTTTAAAAGAAGTTTTTATTAACTCTATTGGAAATGGATTAGGCAGACCTTGAATAAATTAATAACAGTCTATAAGGAACTCTTTACCACTGGTAAGAAGCCAAACACTCCCAGTCAGAAGTACCTTTACCTAGACCACTTTTTCCACTAAACAAGAAGTGATACACACCGTTAGCTTTCATTTCAATTATCTGGCAAACGGAAACCTTCCTTTAAAATGCACTTGCTCAGGAAGTTCCTAACAGAACTGCAGCACTGTATGTGACTAAAAAAAGGAGTGAATGAAAATAATAGAGCTGATGGATGGATTACACTATTTCTGCCCAAGAGCATCTTGTACCACTATACTGCTCAATGTAACCAACACAGCATTTATGTGCTGGCCATCAATGAAATGAAGAATCACTACAGGTCTTTCTGCCACAAGCAATCTGACCTTTTGTAATCACAGATCTGCCTTCTATTCCCAGCGTGCTGGGTCATAGAATTGGACCAGAAATCTGCAACCAGATTTGAGACGCTGCAAGTCTTTTCCCAGCTGGCAGTCAGCTTCTCCTTGCTATGTAGATTGGAGCCGTTTGTCAAATGCAAAAGAGTTAATGTATGTCAGTGTGTGAACTTCACAGCTGAAGCTTGAAGGTGTCTACAGACAAAGCAGTGACTTTCCTTGTAGGTGAACAAGCCCAACATTTGTAAGCATCTGACTGACGGAATAAGGCACACACGTGCAGTTGCTTTCTGATGGCTGCAAGTTCTGAATAACTGACATCACTTTTCCATGCTTGATGCATTACAGATGTACGCATGAAGGCCACTGAGCTAGAGAGAAAGAAAGAGGCTTTGATCCCTTTACCACCAAGTTATCCTCCTTCAACTGAGAACCTGGTTTCAAAATTCCTGATGGGAATCAGGCAAGGAAAGTTCTGAATCCTTCCCCATTCCTAAATCACTAGGTCCAACAGGCAAGGCATATGAAGCCTTGCCTTTCCCATCCGTCTGGTATGTGAAAGATGTGTTACACCATCACAGCTACCACTTCCCCAGTGCTTTGGTACCAACTGTATGCCGCAAACCAGTGTAAATTTGTCCCCAACTATGGTCCCAGCACAGTACAGACTAGAGCTGGGGGCAGCAGGGAAGGGCTGAGGAGTTCTGCTTTTTCCATGGTCATCCATTTTTTCCTGCAGTTCTTATTGCAGCAAGAAACGTATCAAGAGCTTTAATCACCACATCTCAAAACACACAAGTTAGTACTTTTCTGTGCTTCCAGACAGTAGATTAGTGCAGCCTGGCTGCCAAACCTGATTAATAACTCTGCAAGGGCCTTTGTGCTGTATGCACTACTTGCCAAAAATGGCAGAAATCAGAAGAGAGAAGGGTGAACTGCAATGACAGTTATTTCGGAGCCAGATGACTGGTGTTTTGTGATTAAAGAACAAACTCAATTACATGAAGAAAACTCGGTGACATAAGCTCTCCTCTAGTTCCCTCCTCCCCAGGCCCCATCACCCCTCCCTTCTTTAAAGTGTTGCTTGGCATTCCTGAGATTAATTTCATGGCTCTAAAATAAACACTTCCAAAAATAGTAAGAGGAAATGGTAATCTTGCAAAGTGGAGTTTGTTAGCTTATTTTCCAGAAACCAGAAGCCGTGTCTGCTTGAAACCCTTATTGCTCTGCACAGCAAGTCACAAGAAGATAAATGACTTTCTGTATCAGCAAAGACCAAACACGCTGCTGTTCTGGTGCAGAGGCTCCGGCTTCAGTGTATGTGAAAAGCAAATGAGCAACACAGGGCTGGGGGAACGGGAGCAAACCCCAACACAGAAGACAATCTGTTATCTATCAAAACCCAGTTCTACTTGATGAACAGGTTGCCTATTGCAAGCCTAATCCATTCTTGAGAGACACAGATGGTCTCAGAGCCATAGGTGTTCCTGTCAGCATCAGTACCAACTTCACTAGAAACACATCCAAGAAGCCTTCTAGGTTAGTCTGCAAACACCAGTTATGCAGGTCAATACCCTCCGTAGTCACATGCACACACTCATTCCCTACCACTTCCGACAATTTAAACCCTGCCCCTCCCAGTAAGCACAGTCCTGGCACTGTCACCCCCAACATGAGTTCTTTATGCCTAATGTGGGAAAAGGACTTCGCCTGGGAAGCCAGTCACTCTGTCCTCCAGGATATCCAGCAAGAAGGCAGCAATGACTGCAACAAATGTGAAGGGTAGTGTTGAAAAATGTATGGTCGCACTCCCTGGGAGAAGTGCACCTTCCTAAATCCTCTAGCCAGCTGCAGCAGCCACTATCCACCACACAATTATTTCAATCACAATAACGTAAGAGGAAAAACAAAAAAAGGCAAGAGGTCCTTCAGGCTGTAATTTCTAAATTGTCATGTTTCTGCCTCAAAGTACACACACAGCAGAGCTCAGATAAGCTGGAATGATATTTAATAAGCACCAGATTCTTTGGGATGGGGGCTCACATTTTTGCCCGAAGTCTGAATAACTGTACAATTAATTCTTCATCATATTTTGAGACAGTAGAGAGGATCTGTTCTGTCAATGGAGCATCCCCATCTACTGTCGGAGAGCGGAAAGGAAGCAGCACATCCCCCACAAGGAAGCAGGCTCCAGAAAGGAACCTACTGCCCAGCAGGATTGCCAGGAGCCCATGTCAAAAGGATGGAGGAGCAAGTGCAATTTACAGAGAAATGTTGTTTCCCAGCTCTGCTGTGGCCTTCACATTCTAGTATTTATTATGAAAATAAGTTTCGATCATCATTTAAAAAAGCAAAATTTTTTACCTAAGGAAATTTGAAGTCTCTAAGGGGGATAGCTGATGGTGAGAGTTTAGATGCTAAAATATGGTTAAATCTTTCACTGCTGATGATAACGTGAAACCTGCAATAGCCAATACATTTTAGCCAATTTTTTTTTACAACACTCATCAAGCTTCAGCCATTTCTAAAATTGAAAAAAAAAAAAATAAAATATCCTCTAACTTAAGTTCCAAAGGGATACCAAAATGTATCTAAATGTAGATAAAGGATTTTAACCTTTTCAGGGCTCTGAAGTTTACTGAATTCACAC
This sequence comes from Rhinoptilus africanus, assembly GCA_013400135.1. NCBI lineage: Eukaryota > Metazoa > Chordata > Aves > Charadriiformes > Glareolidae > Rhinoptilus > Rhinoptilus africanus. Next base: position 347,298 of record VXBO01013206.1, read on the forward strand.
TCTTATCTTCGGTCATCTCCTAACTGACAAGGAGAACGTAATAAATGATCAGACTAAGTACTGCACAGCAAGGCATGGATTTAGCAAGGGGCAATTGCAAAACTGAAATTAAGACATTAATAAGCTTGCCTGTCAGAGAAGATGTGGAATAATGCCAGAATAAAAACTTCAACACAGCTTTCTAATTACACATTGTTCTTCATCATAGCAGCATGATGAAAACAATCTTGATAAAGTTACCTATTCATCAGTTACTGTCATTTCCCCATAATAATAGTCCTGCTTTTTACGTAGAAAGCTAGACCTCAAGATCTTCCACTGGTACAGAAATAAACAGGTCCAGAAACTTGAGGGAGGTATTCTGAGAAAGCAAGCTATTCGTCACTTTTGTATGGCCCTTTTTTTCTGTATGTGTGAAATAGAAGTGGGCTAAAAATTAATGAGGCAAGATTACTCCCATGTTGCAGAAGTTAAGCACCCACTTTAAGCAGCGTCCAAAGAAGAAACAGAATTACTTGCACACTTGAAAAAACGTCTGAATTCAAGCTTTTAATGTTGAGGGATGTCTGAGAGCATCCCCAGATGACGCCATATTTTCATGATTGGTTTAATTTGGAAAAGAACTTTTTTGTCTTTAAAGTGATCGACTGTGATACTGAGGTCGCAATACCTTTGCATGTGTACACAGCCACAGCTTGCAAAGGAAGGAGAAGGAGGAATCCAAACACTATTTTTACTGTATAGAAAGCACTTACCTTGTTCCAAACCCAAGTTTGGAGGTCTGTGTTTGGAAAACATTAACATTTTCTTTCTCCTCTGCCTTATCATGCACTACCCTCCTAAAAAGAAAAAGAAATAAAGGAAAAAAAAAAAAAGAAAGCAGACCTATGTATGGTTACCCCAAGGCCAGAAGATGACAAATGCACACGGCCCAGATTCTTCACTCATTGCTTCCGTCTCTCAAGGATGGAGGATTTAACTAACTGTCTCCAAGAAATCAAGGAACTTGGTCGTCACTCCTCTAGTAAACCACAAAACAACTGGGATCTTCTTCCATGTGTAAAATAGGGAATAATTACCTTTCAGGTCTCTCAATCAAGAGCATTACATCCCAGCTTGTCTTTGGGCTAAAAAGAACAGGGATCATCTACCCAAGGCCTGTTCTTGTCTCTCTCCTCATGAATTCAGGATTTCAGTGGCAGGAGATGAATCCTTGTGCGTGCTCCATGGGTCATCCTATGCCAGCATTCACGTCCAGGTGTTATAGGCCCTTCCTCATCACAACACCTTCACCTCTCCTGTTTCATCCTTTGCAACTGATATCTCTCTATTTTAGGAATACTCCTTGCTGCAAGGTGCTTCCCTACATCTTGACAGACAGCCCTAGCCTCGCTCATATGTCGTTTCTTCTGCTCCAGGAAGACTTCACCTCCTCCAGGTCCAAGTTCCTATATTCATGACAAGGATCAACCTCACGCTCCCTCATGGAATGGGAACACCTCTGTTGCACAACATATTGGTCAAATATCATGCACAGAGCAGGAGTTTCCTGCAGCAGACTCCTCACACATTCCTCCTACTCTTGTAATTTACTGAGTAGTAACTCTGAACAACAGGAGCACAGCGTGAAGGCCCATGTTCCTCGGTGGTCACCTAGAGAGCCGACAGGTCCCCCTCTGCTCCGCAGGGAACACAAGAGAGTCCTTTCAGATGTCTGTCCTGGAGGAAATTTTAAACAGGGTCTCCCCTTAAAGATATTCCTACATCACCTCGTAGTAGAGAGGATTTGCATGAAAGGAAGGACACAGCATCAGAAAGCTGGTTAAGGCTTTGATTCCTCAAAAGCTTGCGCAGGGACAGTCCCAGTGAAATTAATTTGTAAAATTAAACACATGCATAAATACTTGCAGAATTTAGGCCTAAGAGACAGCAAGTGTTCACATAGCCTGGGAGAAGCACATCCAGCAAAGGATAGCCTACTTTTGAGTCAAAATAGGTTTCAATAACCTTATCAACTCCATATAAACATTCTTACAAGACTACATCCATTTACTACTGGAAGGATATAGAAGGAACAAAATAGAATTGAAAGTTATTATATCCTTATGCCTTAAATGTAATTCTTCAGGGCACCCAAGAAGTTGAGAAAATATTAAGCTATAAGTTTTATTAAACCCTGAAGGAAAGTCAGGAGACCAGAAAAGACCAGAACAACTGCACTGAGGCAAGGACAAATTCCTGGAAACACAGGGAATGGAAATTCGAATGAGCGAGTGTTGGGCTAAAATAATCTCATAATCTCTCTCTACTGGCAAATAACAAGGGGCAGGGAGAGAATTTCCAAGGTTTCCTAAAAATGGAAACATTTTTCTCCTTTTATTTTGGAAAAAAAAAAAAGATAAACTGGTTTTCTAGATGAGGAAAATGGGACTTTGCTGTAGAAATGGCAATCCTCCAGCAGTGGCAAAGAACGTTAATGAAGATGGTGAAACACCAGAAACTTTTCACTGAAAAAAGGAAAGGAAAGAGAAAACACTTTAAACCTATACTGGGCAAAAATCAACAAGTGGTGATCTTCTAAGCCCCTGCAAAGGGACTCCAAAACCACAGAGCCTGTCTCAGCACCCTTAGGCCAGTGTAGCTTTGATAACCTGACAATACCACTTTAGCAAGAGATAGGTCAGAGCTGAAGTGGGGAGCTGGGAGGGAGAAGGGCTCTATGCCTAAGGATGCATACAAGGATGTTATGAAGAATGCCACTAAAGCCAGACAACAGATGCTTCTAGCAGCACGGGAGGTGCCTTAAGCAACATAAAAATCTCAGTAAGGAGGAGTTGCCTTGTTCACTTATGAACTACGCACAAAACAAAGCCCTGAGCTCTTATATGTTAACTAGTATCAACTAGTATTAACTATTGCTTTGTGTGAACACGACTGTTAAAGCAGAAAGGAGACTTTGGTCTTTGAAGAAAACTACCTTACAGACCATTTAAAACATAAGATAGCAGCAAAGAACTACAAGCAGGTGGGATGCAATTACGTCCTGATAACTGCAGAAAGCTGCACACAGACAGGTGATGATCTCCTTACTGCGGCAATTTAGCAGATTGCTTAACCGAAAGTGCTATTTCGATAACTTTGCACATTAATCCAAACCACACTTTCTAAATCTAAGCAGTTTTACTAATGAATAAAGAATTCATTTTCATCTCATTCTGAATATTCTTAGGGGGGTTCTTAATAAATCTGTAATTTATTAGACACACACTGCATTTCTTGCTGACGAACCCAGTCTCTCAAGGAAAAAAATGATGGTCCTATTCTCCCTTAAACCTCATTCAGATCATGAACCATCCCCACCCGTGCTCACCCTTGTCCCAACTAATTCACATGTGAGTTATAGTCTGGGGCACAAGTAACAAAATATCCTTCATCTCAGCAGCATCCTTATTTTGCAAAATCTTCCACTTCAGTTAAAGCAGCTTCCTCATGGATGAGGATATTTTACTATATTTCATACTCTTTCCCTATTTCCTAAGAGGTAGAGAAGGAGAGTGAGAGCAAGTAGGAGTATTGAGATGTTGGTGTGAATTAAGTCATCCTTAGTAACACTTGTCATGTTTGTCTTCTTACGTATTTTCATGTGACTTGAAGTGTGCTTCTCCCCTAAAGAACAGAGTTACCGCTACAGAAGGTTCACGTGTGAAAATAATGGCCAAAATGGAGCATATTTTTATTTCTGAGTAAAGATTGCTTTTAGGAATGAGAGAAAATTGGATTAAAACTAGAGGATTATTTTTTCCAGCATCCTGTCACTATCAGCAGCAGGTACCAGCTGGTTCAACAGATGATACAACAGTGCTAAAGTCATAGAATTACCTACCCACAGCAAAAAAAAAAAAATAAAATTACTGTTTGATATATAAAGAAATTCTATTCTATTATATTTTTGCCCTGTCCACTGTAATCCTGGTGGTCTCCACCAACGATGTAGCTGTCCAGCATGACTCAGAAAATGATTAAGAAATTATCTTGTCTGCATCCAGGGATACGTGGAGTTTGATTTATTAGGTGCAATGTGTAACATAACCAGTGTTCTCAATAACTACAGTATCGTGTCAAACATGATTTCTCTGTAGGTAATGAAAGCCTTGAAAACCTACAGCTACAGCAGCAGAGCGAGATTGTTTTTCTAAATTACCAGAAAGAAAAGGCTTTAGATTGTCATGGATTCTGCAGAGTAATTCACCTTTAGGGATCTCTGCTGGGTACATTAAAATTCACAGACCACACAAGCTGTGGCGTTACAAACATTAATATTTATTGCTGCAAAAGCAGTAGCAACGCTCATATTTAGTACAGTGACAGTGACTACTGTGACCTCTTACAATTTCCACTGACGTTAATGCGAGCTGGGGCCTTATTTCCCCACATAGAGATAAGACCAACACAGATTTTCCCATGATTTTCAGGGGGAAAGACATTTATCAGTTATGCTTGGGCAATGGGGAGTGGAAGTTAGAACAAGACCTAGACAGGTTCCTATTCATGTTGATGTTAAGTATGCTAATATTAATCTCTTAAAATTGAACTTTAAAAGAAAGGCAGATAATGGCTTTGGCTGCATAGCCATGCAAGGCAGCAGGGGATAGAAATCACTCTTCCCTTCCAGTCTGAAATATCTTTCCTAGGAACCAGGAGATCTGGGGAACAGGGCAGTCTTTGTGAACCTTTCCAGTCCTCCCACCGAGGCTAACCATGGCAGAAATAATCTGGGGATGTGCCACAGTGTTAATTTGCAAGCCAAAGTAACACCCGCTGCTTCCTTCTCCACCCAACCCTTCACGCGTGCCACCGCAGTGTTCATGGTAGGGGGGCCGGGTCTGGTGTAGCCTAATGGAGGAAGCCATCCAGAAAGGCACATGGCAGCCTCGTTACCTCTTAATTTCAAATGGCATTTGTCAGCCTTTCGGAGAGTGAGTTTACAATGCCCAGCAGCTCAGATTTCTGAATATTTGGTTTATTTAGTGTGTTTTCACTGATGCATCTAAACACAGGCACACAACCAACACATCTTCACCCCAGATGATTAACGTTTTTTTCTCTTGTTTGCTCGGACCATTTTCCTTTTTCAAATAATATTGTTCCTCAACAGTGAAGGGACCACTCCAGNCCTCCCAGGTAAAATTCACCTACAGATAAAAGAAATCCTGCAGCTGAAGGCACAGTAACATCAACGTGAGGTTAGCAAATGTTCCTTAAATCCACTGGGAATAATATCACTCAATATCAGCTGAGGAATTGACTCACTTCACCTACAAACCTGACCTCAAAACCAAACTATTTTTTCATTTCTTGCATTCAGGGATCTTAATGCATATTTTAAGTCCGAGTTCACTCCAAGTGAGGCACTTTCCATGACGAATACACAGCTCAGATGTGCAGCTGAACCTCCATTTTCAACCACTAGCATGTACCAGCAGCCTGTTAGGCTCAGCTAGTGGCTTCAAGGAGTGAGTTCCTCATCACTGGATAAATTCCTTTTTGCAAGGGCCATGAGAGCATCTCCCCGCTGGGAGGCTGGCTACTGCCCTGCCATTACGCCAACACCTGGTGTCCCTTGCTGCTGTCAGCCCCAGGATCCTCCATCCCTGAGCCAGTGCAGGGGTGATATATTCATCTTTACAAAGCAACATGTGTTGTTTCTAATGCAGGTTTTTAAGCCACATGCTTATATCTACAGAAAGCACTGAAATTTCATGAGTATTCACATACACGCAAACACACAGAGACGGAGTTGCTTTTAGTGCTCTCTTCCCTCATTTCCTCTCTAGATCCTGCTTTGTATTTTGAGATTTCTATTCACTAATTAAAATGTCTTGCAAAGTAGAACATGCCCCAGCTTGTTTTCATTAGCTCTGTTTCACAGATTTATTACCCAGTACCAACAAATACAAGTGACCATGTGCTGTATCGATACTCATATGCAAGGACAACCTCTGGCCAGATTTTTTCCTAGTGCCCAGCAATAAGTACATGTGAATAGTGGGTCAGTTAGAAAATATTTTGAGAAATTACTTGTTCGACCAACAGAAGTATTTTCCTTGTATGTGCTCCTCTAGATGGCACTCAAAATTACATTTTCACTGCAATCAGCAAAAAAATTGGGGGGTAGATTTTGCAGGAATAAGGAATAAGAAAAAAGCTCAAATTTGCAGTGCTCAGTAAGTTGCCTGGCAGGGCAGAGCTTCTGGGCAAGCTTCACATGGAGGATGTCTTGTGAGCAGGCATGAACTGCTGCTAGAAAGGGATATCCCTCCTTACACTCCTTATGTTTCCTTGGCCTCTGTTTTCCTGGTTTGACTGTGATTCTCTTCCTCAGTTCTGGTGTACACCATTGCTGTCTGACATGGCAAGTTTGGGTCAATTGAACAATGACATGTAAAGAGGGAAAAAATTCTGAGAAATGTTGCATGATCCAAATAAATGATACAAGCCTAATACTTAGGGAAAGAGCCTCTTCAGAGAGAATATGAGGAACATTGGCTGCCAGCAGCCCACATTAAAATATTTGTCCCTACCTCAAGGAGGCAGGAATGAAGAATGCATCAAGTTAGAGATGGTCTGACAACCAAATACACTTCCTTCACAAGCCAACTGCAATTTTTTGCTGTGTCTGTTTTCCCTGTATTAAGTAGAAGAATATGGGAAAAGGGAGTAGAGGATGCAAAAAGAGACATGTCTGCACACGTACGTCCCTAAAACTCAGGATGGTAATGGGTGAAGTCTCAAATCTGCTTGTAACCCTTACTACTGCGTCTAGAAACTGTCCTGTCATTATGTGGACATTTCAGCAGATAGTAGTGGTCATTTATTTCCCAGTTAGTAGTGCACAGTGCAGCACAGTCATACACTTGAGAATTTATATGTGGTAAACGCTGTAACAACAAAGTGCTTCTAAACGTAAGGCTTAGGTTTTGCTTCATTCTCAGTTCTTAGAAAATTAAGAACACAGATTTTTTTTTTTTTCTGTATGGATAGATTATTATTTTATTATCATTGGAGACTGATAGAAGACAATCCATATTTGGTCATATCTCCAGGAATTTTGATTGATCACTGCTTTCTTCCTCCAACAAGATCAGTTCAGTTCTTGCTGAAGATGTAAGGATAGTTGGAGAAAGTGGAACATGAGGTAGGGTTCCATCAACTTCACATTTTTCACTCTCTGTAGTTGTCTCTTTAGGTGATAAGTTTTCTTGTGTTTTCTCTGCTACACGCTCTTCCACTCTTGCAGACACATCCTTTTCAACACTTTCCACTTGAAGTTCTATTTCAGGATCTACTCTAACACTTTTCACATCTATTTTCACTCATGAAACTTCTACTATTATATCTTCCAGCTTAGCTGCAATGTAAGCAGCATCTTCTGATCCCTTTGGTGTAGACCATTCACACTTAGGCCTTTTTGATCAGCCTCATTGCCTATATTCTCCTGTAATTTTCATCTCACCCATAAACTTTCCTGTTTTAATTCCTGCCTCTACCTTAAGTGTCCACCTCTTCCTTTGGAAGACTAACATCTATTTTTTCCTGTTTTTTTCTCCACAGAAATTGCAGCTGACGATTGTTTCAATTCTATTTCCGAAGTGACTGACATGGTAGAGCTTACTACGTTGGGGACCCCTATATCTTGTGATTTGACTTTGTGCTCTTGAAGAGTCAGAACACATATAGGGAACTTTTTTGGTAAACTGCTGGCTTTGTCAATTTTGGAAGCACTTATTTCTGGTTTAGACAATTCTGCCAAAGACACAGTGAATTCTGAAGTTTGCATTTTTGTCCGTCACCACTGTGCTTAAATATCAGTTCTTGGAATATTCACTCTGTTCTCTTTGCAGGTAGTGAAATATCTCCTCCCATCTCTGGTACATTGACACCAGAGCTCTTCACACAGTCTCCTAATTTTGGAATCCCTTTTTCCAATCCTGCTTTCAGTGGCTGCATCGGGCAATAAAGAAGGTATTTTCAGGAATATTTGTTTCAATTTGTATTTTGGCAGAGGGAATGTCTACCTGAGGCTTTTCCAGACTTTTTTCAACATCAGCCTCACCTTCCTGCACACCCTTCCCTTTCACAGATGGCAAGGCCATTGCGAGTATTCAGTATTTTGGCATTTAAAAATACCCTGATGTTTGTTGGTCTCAACTTCTTCAGCTTTTATCTCATGTTCTTCTTTTAATTTTATTACCTCTCCTCAGGGCTCTCAACAGCTACCTCTCCTTCAGGATCTGACAAATCAAATTTAAGTTCTGATGCTGGAACTCACACAGAAACGTCAGCAATTTCTGCTGTCACTCTTAGCTGGGGTAGCTCAATTTCTGGCTGATTTCAGGCTCTGGCCCTTTCCCTTTTCTTATGGAGATTACAAACTTTGGTTCCTGGAACTTGGGCATTGGACCTTCCAATTTCATCTTTCTTTCATCCACAAATGATGATCCTTTGGGTCATATTTCAGGGGTCATCAATTCAGCTGATGCTTCTCCTTCAGGGAATTTAATATCTGTTTTTTGAATTATATCTTCATCAGCAGAACTTGATTTTTTTCCTGAAGAATTTTCAGATTCCACTTTAGAACCAATGTCACTTTCTGGCAGTTTTCCTTACAGCAAGAAATTCTAAATTTTAGGTTTCAGGATTTATGTATTTTAACTGTACATTCTGTGTCACCCATAGATATTTCAGGACCTGGTGTTTCCCCTTCTGGTTTCAGATTTTTTTTGCTCCGAAGAATCACCTTCATTTAAAATTTCAGAATCCGTTGCACAAAGATTCATATCAGCAAGAGATGACATTTTTGGTTTATATTCTGGAATGTTCATTTGATATTTAGTAAGAGTTGCATCCTTTTTCGGTAATGCAGAATGCTGTTCAATTTTAGAAGAACAAATATTGGTTTGGGACAAACTCAAATCAGAAATTCTAAAAACAGTATTTGTAGGGGCTCTATCTCCCTTGCAGACAGAAGTTTAGATCCCGCGCTCCTTGAAAGAGTAGCAGGACTTTCCTCTGGTTTTGCATAAGAAAGATCTTCTGACCAACAAATTTAATCTCCTGACTTACACTTTGCTATCTTGGAAGGAGAAATGAAATCATGTTTAGGCAATCTAAAATGTCCAGTATTTTCACTTTTCTTAGCAGAACCACCACGTGATATGCAAGCAGGTTTCACATCTTCTGGAACTTCCCAAAAGGATTCCCTCCTAAGTTTTCATAGTTCCAGACATCTTCCCCACCCCACCTCAAATATCCCAGATTTTGTTTTGCGAATTATTAGCATTTGTATGTTATCTGCTGCGTGTTTCCAGAGTGTTGTGTGTAATTATTTAGTTGTGCCTTTTCCCCTGTGTGGATCCTCGTGTTGTGTGATCCATTACATCTGTGTGAATTCCACCTTCTCTTTCTTTTTTGTCTGTTGTTCACTTCTGTTTCTTTTTTGGGGGAGTTTGATGAGGCCTGTGGTGTTTGTTTAGCCGGGCTCTCTTTCAGATCAGGTGTTTCTAAACTGGGCTTTGATATCTGTGTTGTTATAGCTGGCACTTCTGGTGCAGTAAAATTTGATGGTGATTCCTCATCTTTGTTTTTTTAATGCTTATTTCAACTTCAGGGGGCTTTTTTGGCATGAGTTAGAAAGCTATTTTTCATTTCTTTCAAGTCTTTTGTTGAAGTTTCAGAACACTGCTTGATTGCTAAAGCGTTTACTTTTCACTGCTTCAAGGCTAAATTACAGCACTGATCCCTGGTGGCTGCACTAATTTTACAACTGGAAAAGAAAAAGGAAAGAATAGCCAGGAGGATTCTTGGGCTGGTTCACTGCTGTGTCTCTTGTTTTACTCTGGCGCAACTTCAGTGACATCGTAGCTGTCTGGAACTGGAACAATTCAGTTATGGGGTACTCTATTTTCAGGACTTGAATGATCCTGTGTAGTTTGTGGTTGATTCATCTCACTATTCACTGTGGCATATCCTTTGAGTTTAGGACATGGATGTACATAGGTAGACCTGGGACTGATGACATCTTATCTAGGCTAGGATCAGGGAAGAAGTTTCTAACTTTCCACCAGCTATTGATCAAGCAAAGCAGCGGTGTATGAAGCAGAAAGGTGGTTTCTACACCAGCTAAATCTGCTATGTAAAGTAGATAAACATGTTGAAGTATAAAGCTTTATCAGGAGATCTGCCTTGCATAAAGAAGCAGAGATATGAAGGATAGAATTTGTGGGTCAAGTTTAGTAAGAGATTATTTCATATAATTGTGAACCTTTAAGAATGGAGTATGACAATTCCAAGTGGACAGCCTGTGACAAACACCATAGGAATTTCACAGACTGTGTGCTCAGAATGATGCAGTGACATCTAACGTTCTTAGTATATAAGGTCGTCATTCATTAAAAAAAAAGGAAACTTCTGGGAGGGGAAGAATTATTTCCATGCACTGTTTGTTGAATAGAATGGAAATGACCAAAAAAAGGTATCAATCGCTGTTCAGTTCCCGACAGTCATGGTGGTATTTATTTTTCTCTCTCACATTAGGATCCCTCAGAAAAGCAATGTGAAAGGAGCTGGCCATTTCAGTCAAACCAGCAAATAGCCCCACCTTCCAGCCCGCTGGGAACTGCCAGTTTCAACTATCTTGAAGAGAATTTGTTTCCCACTGAATTGCCTTTTGAAGACAGATATGCAGATAACTTTTTTTCATGCTTAAGCATCTTCTAAAGCACAGCCAAATATTCTGGCTCAGGCGAACACCAGGAGAAACACTAAATGCTAAAATGTGTGGTTTTTTCAGTGTCTGATGTTCTGAATGGTGGTGGCTTTGGAGAGAGCCCCAGACGATTCCCAGGTTTGGCTGGGAAAGCTGGTTAAAAGCAAGTATTACATGCTTGACTCGGAACAGCTCCTGAAGATTTGTTCATCAAGGATCGGGTTTCTCCTCTCATTTTGTTTAACAAGTTCTGCTCTGAAACTCGTTTGCTGTTATTCCTTTACTTCTGACGGTGTACAATCTGCTTGAGACTCTTTTTTGCTGTTAGCGTGCTGTGCCACAGAGAATTAAGTACATTAACAATTTTTCTTTCTTTTCCTAAATGCAGAAACCCATAACAAACACTGTTTTTTACCCCCCTTAATATCCAAATCCTGCACTCTATTCCCTTATTTACAAGGAGCAGATTCATGCATCTCTGCCACAGGCTCTGAGGATTCAGACTTTTATGAAAGTTGAGGGTTGCAGTTAATAGTGACTTGCCTAAAATTGAAGTCTTACAATAAGAAAGAAGTGACCTGATTTTTGTTGCACTGTTAGCCCTAATGAGATTTGCAGTCGGACGGCAAATCAGCAAAGCCAAGCAATGTGTACTAAGCAAGTATGCAGGTCGAAGAGAGCACTGGAAAATGGATGTTTTCTAATTAGCTACTCTGCCATTGCAAGGGACTTCCAATTGGTCAGAAGATTATTTCATTTATGTATCTGGCATGGGACTAATTATCAAACAGAATTCAACCAAACTGCAAAAAAGGCAACTGCCTATCCAGGAACAATTAAAAACCTTTTTGAGCAAGACTGGAACCCCAAATATTACGTAAATCAGAAAGACGAACACGGGAAGAAAGACTAACTGGAGAGATAGTCTCTGAAGTGGATTGAAATGTACGTTTAAAATAAAAATAAAAGCGTATTTGAATCTTGTTCCCTGCACAAACCAAGGAACTTCCTCCTTTTTGTCTCTGACAGAGAAATTGCTTCCTCACGGTGTCCACACTGTCTGATGATGTGAGAACTTCTCATAGCTGAGTCTGCCTGCAAAACCTCCAGTGTGTGATGTTTCCCTTGTTGTGCGATTACCCCCCTCACGCAGTTAACGAAACGCATACAGTGGTACAAGACAATTTGTCCGGTATTAAAGTGAACATGGAAGATACAATCGGATCTTAATACATTAGAAACGCAGAGCTCCAGCCCCAGCACCGTCATGCCATGTCTGTGCCTGACCATGGCACGTGTGGGTGATTCTGCACCCACATCCCCTTGCAGGCTGGTGTCCTGTCCTTGGATCATCATTCCTGTCCCCACCGAGGTGCCCAATAGAATCATAGATTCGGTGAGGTTGGAAGGGACCTTTAAGACCATCAAGCCCAACCATTAACCCCCCCTGACAAAAACCCCTTCTAAACCCTGTCCCTCAGCACCTCATCTACCCTTTTCTGAAACACCTCCAGGGATGGGGAATCCATCGACTGCCCCGCTCCCCAGCTGGGATGGTGGGATGGCTGTAATGCCCTGTCCTTCCCTCACTGTGCCCTGACAATTGCAACGTTAAGCTGCAAGTCAGTTTAAACAACCTGAAGTGTTTTGGTCAAGGTAAAAACTAAGCATCTTTCTTTTGAAGTATTGATCTTCCACACCAAAAGAAACAGAAATAAACCTGCAGCCTTATAGGCCCATTTCTGCTGTTGGATGGCAACTTAGTTTTCCTCTGAAGAAAAAAGCTTGGAGAAAACTATTCTGATCATCTTTCTTACAATCATCTTTCTTTTGAAGTAGCTGAGTTCATATAAATGGGGACTAAACTGAAATTTTCCACGTAATCTTTTATACTGGTTTGGGGTTGGTTTTTTTTGAAGTCCCTGTTTACAAGTGTAACTGTCTTCAGACCTGCCCCAAGCTCCTTCTGCCCCATCAAGAATTTCAACTGATTTGTTAATTACTAAAACCCTATCCTTTACTATTATGTTCACTTCAGGCTTCCTTCGCTTTGACAACAAACATAAAACAACCTTTGAGAAGCTGGGAATTTGCCCCACCGTATCTTGTTCTTTTACGCCACATTTTCTACAGAAATCTCTTACAGAGGAGCCGTCCTACAATCTCCCAGGTTACATTTCTGCAAAAGTCAGCAGAACAAATTAAAACAAAAAGCTTGGCAACTCGTTCATTTATAAATCGCATCTTTGCCAAGTGCTTCCCTGCTGCATGAAGCAGATTGTCACTTCTCACTTCAGCTCCTCGTGTTTTGTCGCACAGCTTGATAAGCATTTTTGCAAGTGCTACAAGATGGGACCTTATCCCTTCAGACAGACAGACACCTCTTTCACATGCCGAGCAGGACGTGAAATGAACTCGCCGGTCCAAAAGCAGATGTTGAGTGAAATCTGGGGTTTCAGATACCACGAGAAACCACAAGTGCTTTTAGACCCTTGCTCAGTGCACAAAAACAGGGAACAGAGGAAGAAGACACTGAATTATCCAACTTCCTGTTTCTTGCTGCTGCCACGGCACCCAAAAGTTTTCCATGTACTAAGAACTAGACAGTCGAACTGCTGTACGATTTCTATGAGTCCCTTGTCTCTTTTTCCTTCATCCCTGGCAAAGCTTTCGGTGCCTAAAAAAGGGTGCTTGAGAGCAATACCATTCAAGCAGAACAGCTTTAACTCAAAGGTTTTTCAGCCTCTCTCGTGGTGATTATATCACTGCCTCAGCTGCTCTCCTCTTGAAGCTGGTTCCACAGTCAAATCCAGGAGTGTTTCAGTCCCTCACTCTCCTGCTCCTCTTTGAATCCTCTCTCAGAAAGCATCCTTGTCTCAGCAAAGTCCCACTGAAATAGAACGATTCCCCAAAGAGGTCTCATCCTGAGCGTGCCCGCCCTCCATGCACAATCTCATTTCTCTGTTATTGGCAGTGCCAGGGGTTTTGGTGGGGGTTTTTTCCCTGCAGCAGGAAAGTTTTCTTTTTAGTTTTCCGCTTTAAACAGCTAAAGACATAAGTGTCACCTTCTAAAGTGCCCAGAAAAAAGTCCTGGGATTTGCCTGATGACGGGGAAGAGATTGGAACAAAAGAGTCACAGGGTTTCAAATTCTGAAAGGAAAAAAAAATTTCATAAGCTTCTAGAAATGTCCCAGGAATTAATGGATTTGAAAAACGACAGACCAACTAAGCACAGAAATACTTCAGCGCTTGTCTGTAGGGGTTCAGCCCATCCCGCTTTTTCGCATTCTGCCCATCTGAACTTCATCATTGCTCAAGCTTCAGTGCCAGGGAAAACAGATGCTAACACCACGCACAGACTGACACTACAAAGTCAGGATCAGACCAACACTTCTCCAGGCTAAAAAGCTGTTTCCACTGCCACTTTCCAAGACAGGGAGAATTTTTAATCAAGGCTAATGAGTGTGTATTTTAAAAGTACCTTCTGCTTCTGTATCTGAAAGCCCCTGTCACGGTGTGTTTGTGGCACTGTTTTTGGTACTTTGTTAAAAAAAAATATATAAAAAATAAAAAATTATCCCCTAGAGCTTCCAGTCCCTAGCAAAGGAATTTACTGACTACCAGGTGGAAAGGAAGGGGATACCAGGAATTCAAATGCAATCCAGCACTTCACTCGTAAAAATTACCATGAGCACCTTCAACACAGATGAGCAAGACTGGCTGTACTGGCATTATACTACTGATGCAGTATCAATTACATGAGGTAAGATCTCCATAGCTCCAGCCCAAGATTCAGCTGCCTGTGGGTGCTAATTACACAGCTGCCTGCAGTGCAAAATTGGCTCTTCTTTCCTGGAAAACTGTCGGTGACCTGCAATAGTCTGTATGCTAATACCATGCAAGAAAAGGAGAAGGACACAGAAGAGAAGTTGCTGAGATTATAACAGTAACTCAAGCACACACAAAAAGACCAACATGAGAAGGTATAAAACCCTAAGGACCACACCAGAAGATGGAAACTGAGCAAGATCGGGGATCTGCCATTCCAAAAAGCAGTACATCCCCACCGGACTGTCAGACTGCCTGACCAGCAAAGACTCATCGGGCACTTGCACATCTTCCTAGCATGCTGTGGATGTCCTGCCTGCAGAGAAAACAGTGCCATTTCACAGCACAGCACAACCAGTAACATTTCTGGAGTCCCCAGGAGCAACACTGATGAGGAGATGTGAGCATGGAAGGGCTACAGGATCCTGATATGTAGATTGAAAGAGTTTCTCAAGGAAAGAGAAGTCAAAAATTTTAGGACATCAATGAAAAGAAAGATCGTCTCATTTTCCAAGCCTGTAAAACCTCCTGCCTTGCCATGACCCTTTATAAAGCCCCTGTTTTGCAGAAGCACAGACCTGCTACAGAACAAAAATCCCTGCAGTGGCGTCATGTGCCATTCCGGGGACGCTGCTTCCCAAATGAAGCCACGCAGCTGCTGACAACTCAAAACCACCGTGCTGCAAGACCAGCAGGCTGCACAGTGCGGTGCCGAAATGCCTGGCAAGGTCTTGCCAGCAAACACCTGCCTTGCAGACACAAAGCATTAAGCTTAAGTAGCTACGTTACTCTTACATTTTTTCCTGAACTCTTTAAACACACTATTACTGGATTTCATCTAGGAAGTGTTGTCTGAGCTTTTTGTATTTGTATGACACCGGTGATCCCAGATCTTGACAAAGGAAGATTCCTGCCTGTTGCAGTGCCACGAGGGTTTCAAGTGTGACTGTGTGTCCACATATTAGGGGCGGTGTAGAGAAGAAGTAGTCCTTGCCCCTAAGAAAATACAATCACACAGGCGTCCTTCTGCCCTTTTTTCTGAAGGATAAAGATTGCTGTCCTCACCTTGATGTACTAAGGCATACTAGAGAGTTACCTAAGGTAACAGGAGCCGAACCAAGAACAAGATTCAAGTGTCCATTAAACATGACGTAATTTTTTTCCACTTCTTATAAAGGAAGAATTGGACACTAGTTGCCAAAAATCAAAGGCAAACTCCTAAACTTACAGTTTCATTCTGAAAAAAAATAAAGCCTTTCTGCCGTTGAAGGCTGCCATTTCAGAGCATGACCCTACCCTAAACAGAGATGATGTGAGGAAGTACAAGGTAGCAAAGCTGAATCCCACTCTTGGAGAGGAAAGGAACGCAGATAGAAATACCTTGTTGCTCCCCTATGAGCCTGCAGTAAAAATAAGGCTGTGGGGCGTGCGAGATAAAAAATTTAGATATATATATCTAACTCTGCCTGTGCCATCCTCAACTGATTTTGTTTGAAGAATTTAAAGACAGGTTGAATAACAGAGGCTCCACCTCCTATTACGGTTTTTTGCTATTCTTAGAGCCAAAATTCTTATGCTAATTTAAACCTCCCTTGTTTTAATTTAAATTCATTATTACTGATTCTACCCACCGTGTTCTTGAATAGTTTATTCCCCCACTCTTTGAAGCCACTTACACACGTAACTCAATTGGGGACTGTTTTTCTTCTCCTTCAGCTTTCTCTGTTTTCCAGAGACCCCATTCTTTCCATCTTCCCATGTAACAAGTCCACTTTCTAGGTCCATCAGCAGCACCACACTTCACAGGTAGACCATGCCTCACTGATCTCACCCTTCTTGAATTGCAGTGCCCCCTGGATCCTCAGGTTTTCCCTGCTTCCTACCTACTTTCCCTCCCTCGCATCGGTGCAGCTGAAGGGTCCTAATCAGAGCGTTTAACGAGGAGCCTGTCCTTCCCGCTGCACCCACTCTGCTGATGCACCCCAAAGGGCATTGGCACCGTGTAGATGATCTCTGCATTTCCCACCACACCAACACACCTCGCTAGTCCTAACGGATCTGTGCTGTTCTTTAATTACCCACACCTGAGCACCTCCCGAGCTGCAGTGACTCCTTTACACGTTAATTGAGAGAGTGACAAGCAAAATTACATGACTCCTTCAGTTCCAGTGCCAACTCGGATGGCTTGGCAGGGAAGGAGACATGTACTACTTCTCCCAGGGAAGGAGACATGAATTTCTCCGGCTCTGGGTCACTCCTTTAGGTAAAACTGGTTATAATTTCAAAACGTTGGCATGCTTGAGGGATGCTGCTAACACTCTCCAACTGTCAGCGCTTTGGCAGGGGCACTGCTTGGCTTTCGGTGCCAATCTGTCTTTAGATATCACAGCCTGTAAACCTGCAGATGGAGTTTTCCACAAGCAGAAGCTGACATGTCAGAAGTTTGACGGTAGGATCCGCTGGCCATGGTCCAGCAGCACAGTCTCTCCCTCTCTGTGCCAGGGGGATGTGGATTGAGCGAACAGGCAGCTAAAGGTAGCTCCTTTGAGGGTTTGGTCACACCCCAGCAATCCCTTGTTCCCTCTTCTCTAAGAGAGGAAACGTAACAGGCTCTCTGCGGGACAGCTAAGAGCGTAGAGGGGTTTACTGGCATACATTTATAGGCACTGTAGGCAATATCAAGATTACACCCTAGTCTCAGACGCATTCCAGCCTGTTGCTTCACTACAATACATAATATAAAGAAGATCAGTGGGGTTGTCAGTATTTGAGTGGTTTTTTTAATTAACTTTATTCAAGTTTGGCCTTAATACCTTATTTACCAAGTGGTTTACTCTGCTCAAATCAGGAGTGACTGCATCATGTGCTGTGCACAGCTTGTGCTTTAATGGAGGTGATCAGATAATGGTGTAAGGGTCTCTTCTTAGTGCTAAAACCAGGAATGTGTGAAAACAACATGTGTGAAATATGGAGTCTGCTCTGCAATCCAGACCTGATATCCAGCACTGCACAGGCTAGACATTAAACCTGATACAGAAAAGAAGAAGCTAAAAGAGTTCAGGATAAGGGCAGCCTAGAAAACCCAAGACATGGAGACCCATCCTGTGAACCAGTAATGGGACAATAACAAAGCAGCACGTTTACCTGTCCTCTCCCAGAGTGCCTATACTGAAGCCAAGCTTAGAACAGACCAACCTATAAAAAGGACGGCTGAGGGATATACCACTGTTCTTCCAGCCTGCAAGAAAATTAGTTTAGAAAATGTTTAATGCGTTCCTTTAAGAGTGTCTTATCCATTTGACTCTGAAAATAATTCAGATACTTTTAAACTACTACACTGAAGCCAACAAGCAAAACCACCTAACAAGTATCACTACAGTAATAGCATTTTGGTACGTTCATTTATATCTGTTCTTTCTAGTTACCAAATATAAACTCGTGTCTAAATATTCGGCAGATAATTTGATGTTGCTGAATGTGACATTATGAACAATATTCCTCTCAAAGTGGTGGGAATACATTATGACTCACACATGACATTTGCCTTTAGCCTAAGGAATAATTTAAACTGGAGTATTTTATCAGGGGATTATTAATTATGGAACCTAAATTAATGAGCATTAACCTGAGTGAATATCTAGAAAATATTACAAATGGGTGGGAGGGGAGAAAACCTACTTGGTGACTCAGAGCAGAGTTTAAAATATCATTTAAGGGGGTATAATGAGTACAGTAATTAAAAAAAAAGAGTGTGTTCATGAAAAATTTAGTCAGATTATGTCTGAGGTAAAAGTCTACTAAGGGTAACAGCAATGCCCCCCATCACCACAACAGGTCTTGTACCAAGTCACCACAAGCAAGAAATGAAAGACTGTTTTCCATCAGCCTGAGTTTGTTGATATGAACAGGAGACTGCCTCGATGCAAAAATTTTAAGGACACGTAAGCACTGAGTTTGAGAGCTCAAGTCAATTAAAATGCTTTCTTAGGCTAGAAGACTTCACTTCCAACCATAAAAGAAAACTGCCTCAATTGTGTCTCACTGCAGCAGACACTATACCGGGATGCACAAACAGGAGCACTGCCTATGCAAAATATTTCTTCTACCCCATTCACCAGTGATGAGGCCAAGCTGGGATTTTCCCATCTGCAGCACCACAACACAGTCAGCCAACTGCAGAGAGTATGGACACCGTGAGATGCAGACATCTAGAATATGTGATCTCTGAAGAAATACAGAGAAACTAAGAGGACACAGAGTTATAGTCACATATACGAAGGCAGCTAAAAAGACAGTAGAAATAAACTCTTATCCACATCCAGGGTAGGGAGGGCAAAGACCAGTAAGTTTAAAGTACAGCAGATGAAAACTGAAGCTGGCATAGCTTTAACATTTCTAACACTCAGCAAAGCAGCTGATGGGTTGGTAAGGAGGTATTAGGGTCCTGTTGAAGGAGGAGTTTAAGCATGGTGCCAAGTGATCGGTATGTCAGGAATAGAAAAAGTAGACTTGATTATGTCTTCTGTAAGAAGGATGCCCTAGATAGCTCTTTGCTTGTCATAGGAAATAAGGACTTTGAGCAGCCATTTCCTATGATTACCTAACGGGCAGAACTCAGTTCCTACTTATACCAAAACCATTTCATTTGGCAGCATGAAAGGACTGAAAAGAGGACCTGGGATTAAAAGTCAAACATGCAGCTTGACAGGTAGCAAGCATTTCCCGCAGCCTTAGAGAATTTATGAAGTACACCATCAGAGGGTGGTTGTCTGTCTCACATATGGGAATATATCTAATTGGAAACATTTAACTTTTCCATCCTACAGTCAGAATAGCCCACCCAGAGCTCACAGTATAGGCACCATCTGACAAGCTTTTAATGGGAACCCAGCAAGCCCTCGGTTGTTTGGAAGCATGATTACTAAACTGAATTTCCAAACTATATTTCTTGTCCTTTATGAAAAAATAATGAAGTTTATCTGTGTGAGTATTTATAGTACTTCATGAATTTGGGATGAGTAGCAGCAAATAGTTTAAGAGCCAGCAAAACAATAGTAAATAAATGCATAAAGACTTGGACTTAAACTTTTAATGCAATGGTTTCTCCTCCCTTGACTCTAATTGGCAAGGGGCAGGTCTTGAAATGTGTGGTCTTTTACATGACATAACCATTAACTTTTCAGGGACTCAAATGGACATCCCACTCAGCTTTTTTGCCTGCCTTCATACTCACTGATTTATAAAGCTAATGCCTTCTGTTTAATGCGCCTGGCACTAGAAACTCCAAAACATGGAGGCGGTGGGAAGCACTAGTGCTTAGGGACCACAAGAGCCTTAAGCAAGGGCATGAACTCAAGGAATTTCAGGTTTGTTCAGCCAAGCAAGAACTGTGGTGGGAGCACTCTTGAAACCAGTCCATAGTTCCTGGGCTCCCATTTAAAACAACCCAATCTCCATCAACAATCTGCACACAAACCCACTACATTGATTTGCATCACTCTGTCTAAAAAAGGCATAGGATGAGATGAAGTCCATGGAATGATGACAAGGCCAGTCAGAGGGATGAGGAATTAAATAGACCAGGTGATTTAAGCCTGGAAGAGAGATAAGTGGAAGAGGAAGGAAAATTTATATTGGATCTATAGAAATTTCAGGAGTACCTCCTCTGTGCCAACAAGTGAGTAATTGTTTCCCATCTTTTCTAATGTGATAGCAGGTACTAAATGAAAGATGTCAGGGCAGCCACTCACAAAAATTCATGGATGGAAAGTTTGGTCTCTTGGAGACAGTGTGTCTCCTCCCACCTGGTGGAAATCTGTTGTGGGGGTATGTGTAGGGTGTAGGTTCTTCTGTCTGCCTGTGGGACAGAGAGAAGGTACCGCTCTGTGCTGTATTTGTCAGGAACGACCAAATGCAGTCATACAGAAAGCAAAGTCAGATTAAGTATCTGGCAAAGAAAACCTTGTTTTAATTCTTCCAGCACTTACACCCCTCTTTCACCCCTGTCAGAAAGGTATGGGGGAAGATGCATCTTCATCTGACCCAAAAGCACCAATCTTATTTTCTTTCTCTCTGCAATCCAACTCATGGCTTTGGCCCAAATACTCAAGAACAGAAAGTATATCTCTATATAGTTCCTGGAGCTTTTCTTTGGGAATACAACAACGAAGGAAACAAAATGTTTGCTTTGACTCCCACCTTGCTTCTCCCACACCTCTCTTTCCTGGGAAGAAAAATTGCTATGTATTGTTACATAAACTTCAAAGTTTTTCCTGGAGAGGAAGAAGCCTCAGTAGAGCTTGCTTTTATCCCTGTGCTGCAGAGCAGTAAACCAGTACAAGCCCATAAGGGACACGTTTAGTGCTCACTAGTGCTCCAGTGTCACCGCCCCAGAGCACAGTTCAGCATGTCAGCCAGAAGGACAACTCTGGCAGGCAGGAGCTGGGGTCCCTGCAATTTTCTCCCCTACAGAGTTGTAGCAACAGGGAGACGCACTGAGGAGTGAGTTCTCATCCTCGTCCACTCCTTCCTCAGTAGCATCAGTTTGAATCCCTCCAGGGAAGGAGGCCAGCAGCCCTTAAATAAATAGCACATGACCCTGATCTGACCAGCTCCAGTCCAAACCCTATCCAGGTCTCCACGGTATGAAGAACATCACCTTCAGGACAACTTTGTATAAACACTTTGAGTAAAGAAATTCAGAGCTCCAGCCACAGTGTGCAAGACACTGTTTTAGACTCCAAAATAGCCAGTCTCGGGTAGGAGCAGACACAGGGGGTGCTTGTTGTGCACTGTCCTCCTGAGTGCCTCCTTCGCTGGCACAGAAACATCAATGGATTATTTGATTGTTATAAACAAGATTTGTTTGCAATATCAATGGCGATGCCAAGCTTCCACACAGTCTTGTTCCATTTATGAAAAAAATATTGTTTTGATTTGGTTTTATGATATTTTTTCCTGTGAGTCATGTATTTAGGGCATGAGCAACAGTAAAGCTTTTTTAAAGCAGGAAAAGGAGAACAACTGAACCACGAGACTGTGAACTGGAGACAATTTTGATGTGATGCGTTGTTGAATGTAATTATGGAGCATTACTTCTTTTTTTAAGAAGACAAGGCCTAAGGAAATGTATTTTTTAATAATAATAGCCAGGCACTTTCATGACAGAAGCAATAAGTGCACAAAGATAAAACATGCACAAACATCTCTCTCACGCACTCGCAAATATGTGAGAGCTCCTGGGGGGAAACTGTTACTGATCCAGTGACCTTCCTCCAAAAACACACAAAGTTATTTGCATTATGACAGTGTGATGATTAAAACTGAAGTGAGGGCAGGCTCCTCAAATCTACCTGTTATGCAAGGCTGAACCCTCAGACCCCATTTTGTAGATCAGCTAGCATAGCTGAGGGGAGGAGGAACAAACTTCTGAGCCCTGAGCCTTTCTCCAAAACAAGTAGTGGGAACCACTGCCTATATGCCTGGGACATAACTGTGTGCTCTTGTTCACTGAACAGTAAGATACGAGATGGAGAAGTTTCCTTTTTAGCATAACACAAAGTAACTTTAGCCAGGTTAAGTGACAAACATGTTTGGGCAAAAAACATTTTTCATCCAGCATTGTATTCACGGTTGGCACCTCAAAGGAGAAAAACACAAGTCTGCTCCATGACTAGAAGAGATTTGTAATATCCACAAGATCAGCTAATAAGCACTGCTGGTATTTTGCCAGTATTGCTGCCTCCTCTGCAACCTGTGGGCAAGTTAACAGTCGCTTTCTGAGTTCAAAGTGCTGGTGGTGTCAGGAAGGGCAGCTGGCAGAGCTTTTCCTTGGTGAGAAAGGTTGGGTCTTGGTAAAGCTCTAACTCTCCTCTTTACATAGCCATGGTTGGATGCTTTTATGGATAATTTTCAACAGCTCATTAATATTTTATCTAAAAGACGTACAGCAACCTTTTCTTAGTATGCAAGCAGGCATTTGCCAGCTTGCAGAACAGCAGGTAAGTGTGCGAGGTGGGCTGAGCACCAAGTGTTACAGAGAGCTGGCTGGCAATGCCTTCTGCTTCCCTGGCAAGTGCAAGCAGTGAGAGCAACCTCAGGAGGAGGCTATGGAAACTCTATGGCCAGGTCAAGTGCATTTTCATGTCTTTCAGCTATGAGAAAACTCTTGTCTGTCCATGTTGACCTGAGAACAATCTGTAATTAGCAGGGTGTGAATTTGGGGATATAGTTTCAGGTCCTGAGAGTCTTGACAGAAATCACTTGAAGGCTTGACACAACAGCTCCAGCTTGCGCTCAGTAGGCAGTATAAACACACACACCCTCTTTATCTTGTCTAGTCATGACTAATTCCTGAAAACTGATGAGTTAAGGTAATAGCGGGGAGTGCGGAAAAAGTAAGATAATGTTATAGAAGAGGAGATTTTCCCTCAAACACTACGTGCCACCAGTCTGGTACTTCTGCCACAGACAAGTCCCATTATTTTAAAGGAGTACTGCAGGCAAAACAAGACCAGAAAAGCCAAACTAAGCAAAGCAAATGGGGCTGGCAGTGCTGCTGACAGAGGCAGGGAAATGCCAGCACTGTCAGCACAATACTGTGCCGCAGTCCTTGCTTCCAAAGCAAGCACTAAACTTGCACTAATTTTTACACTCTATTTTCCTTCCCCCCTACTTGCCTAGTGTGATTAGTTAAGTAGAGTCCTGCCCAGGAGGAAGGGGAATTAATGAGGTTTCAGCTTTTTAGGAATCCTTTCCTGAGACAATCTAAGTTGCAAAGCTCGGCCAGTGCCCTCCATCCTACCCACCTCTCCCCTTGCCCAGCTGACCCAGCTTAAGAAAGCAGAGATGCTTGCCATCAGCCATTGTGCTGTTAAGAGCCCAGGCCTAACACTATAAATATCCAGTATTCATACACTATCATTGAGCTCCCAGAGAATAAACTACCTTGATTGAAGAATGGGCTCATTAAGGTAACAAAGTGACAGCTTTGAGCAAGCTCCCTTTGCAGTTTCTAAATGCATCTGCTCTGATAGGATTAAAGATGCCTTCCCGACTGGGAGGAAAGAATGGCCTTAATGTCAGGTCTGCCTCTGGCTACATCATTAAGCAATAAGACATGACAGGCGGTACACTTCCAGGGGATGTTTTTGCATACTTAGGTATGCAGTGGGGTATGCAGTGGTCAGAACAAAGCAATCTTATCCCCCAAGAGCTGTGACGATTGTACTGGTAAGTATTATACACGCCTCTCAGCCAGCCAAACACTATATATTTCCAATGCAGTAATACTAGGAACCAATCAGAGAGCACAGGTTTTTCCATCCCAAACCATTTTGGGTGAAATTCATCCTTGCTGCCTAAAGCCTAAGTAATCAGGCTTTAGATTAAACACATACAAGTCTCTGTATCCATTAAAAAGGATTTGTGAGCAATCATCGGTTTAGAACTGCTAATAACAGGCCAAATCCTGGAGAACTCCCTGAGCAAATGCTGTGCCAAAACACTCACAGACGTACATAGAGAGCCAGCACTGATCTCACAGGTTTTTGACACTTCATTGAGTACAACTGCAGCAAACCAAGCTGTATTCCCTTGTGCATGACTTTAAAAGGCCTGGAAGATCGGTACACACATTGATAGGTGACCACGTCATCTACTGCCACCTTGGTGTGGGTTTGCTCTCAGCTAACACATCTTCTGTGTAAGAGTACCACCTATCACCACTGAAGCAAATAAAATGGTATTAGAGCTTTTCACCTTCTACTGGATACATGGGGGAAGAACATTATTTTTGACCATGCAGGAGGTACAAGTGCCCTGTGTTGTCACTCTTGAGGACAGTAAGCAACACCTACAACCAGGAGAGACCTACATCTGATACAGCCATGATTGACAAATAGAGTAAGACAAACCCTGATGACTGGCTTAAGGGTGATAAACCCACCTTAAAATTTCCAGTGTGTCAGTCTTCCATATGCCAAGTCTTGTAGATCTCTCTGCCTCTGGCCTCAGAACTGCTGAAGTCACTACTGACTGCAGTTGCCTGAATTTACCCATATCCTATTGCCTACTCAAATAAATTTTTCAGACCAGAAATTCTTTAAAAATCTCTCAAGACAGACACTTAAAAATGAAGATGCTGAAAATACCTTCAGCGTGCTTTCCAAAAGCGTACACTCTTTCTTTCGGATCGCTATGAATGCAAAATACAGTCTACATATATCATATCTTCAGAAACCAAAAAGCAAGTCTGTTCTATATGCAGTTCAGTTGTGTGATTTATACACACTATGCAAACAATTTAGGAAAGAGAAACTACACAAAAAGACAGTCAATGTGGAAATTATTCCTTGGCTCACAAAAGTTTAATCATAAGATCAAACACCATACACTGAAAGAGCCAGGTGCTCACAACTGCTAACATAATCTGACCTCAGCAAATTTTCTCCATCAAGCAAGCCCCCTTACTTCAAATTTTAAGGATTTATACCATCCCATCAAAGCTGTGAACTATGTAGGGATTCTCTTTTGAGTCAAAGAATTTGTCTAAGTTCCTTAAATGAATGAATGTGAATGGGCTTAGGTCTGGCCAGCTCAGCACAACCAGCAGTTGGCAGCTTTAGACTCATTTAATACAGCAAGAGCCCACCCGCATTATCTGGGGGCTTAGGAAGCAGTTTCTGAGAGACTTAATGAGAACAAATAAAGGCTATTTCTCTGTTCTGTCTGAAATTTGTAACCGAAGCGTTTCCTACCAATATTATATCACATAAAAGGGAAAAGGAAAACAAATATGACCCATTAGCCCTTTTTTTTGGATGGAGGAGAAAAGGGGGTCATACTGTTACCACCATCTCTCACTGCCCAAAAAGGAAACGTTTCCCTCCTATGTTTTAGTCTAGAGTTTTCTGTTTCTACCTTCTTACCTGTAAAGAACATTTGCAGCCATGCAACTGATGAAATCAAATTACAGCCTAGGAAGCCACCTACTTTATGCTTCCTCTATGTTTTGATCAAATACCAAGGTGAGTGTTCAAGCTCCCAGCCTAATCTTCCCATGTAGTACAGCCATAGACTCACATTAAAGCATGAAAGTTTAAACTCATCATGTTTTGCAGTACTTACAAATCAATGAAAGTAATGCAACCAAATGGCAGTTGTTCAGGGCTGAGAAAAGCTGCTGAAATAGGCTGCCTTCCACCAGTAAATCTGTTCCCATCTTTTATTTACAGGAATTTAAGAGAATTGAGTAGTCATAGAACAATTTGTATTCTAAGTGTACTATACCCAGTATCAACCCCAAAACAGTGTGTGCTCACACATTTTTGTAGGAAATGCAGATGTTGGAACTTTTCAGGCTAGAAAGCCCCAGTGAAGAAACCTAAGAACTAACTCTGCTGCAGAGGGTCCCTCCCAGGCTGTGCTGTGCAAACCTCTGCCACGTGGAAGGTGGCCTGTTGTAGAGCCAGGACCTGGGCCTGCAAAGAAATCTGCCCCGTACCGTCATCCTTTGAAAACGTTGACAGTCCTTTCTCTATTGCATATTTCCTACTGGCCTGTTCCCAGGGAGAGTACAGCCTGGCAAAGAATCCACCTTGCTAAATTCGTATCTGTCCAACTTTTTCAAGCCTACACAATACTGGATTATCTTGCAGCTTTAACTTGAGGTGGGTTTTTAAAAAGCTGTTTAAATTCTGTGCCATGCAAACCCTTTTTACACATTTGAGGCAATATTCCTAGAAACAGAAGGGACATATTATAAGAATATTCCCATTTCTTATATTTGCAGGTAGCTTTGTGTCACAGGTTCCTTTGGCAAGAAATACCAGTAATATGCTGGGATCCATTCTCTACCACCAAATGGAAGGAGGATTTCCTTGGCAGCAATCACAACCCATACCACTATCATCTTTTCTCCAAATATGTACCCTTTAGGAACCAGGCAATGGAAAGAACCTGACCCATCCCACCGGCCAACTGCCTTACTCCTCTGGATGGCAAGATTAAGTGCTCTGGGAAAAGAACACTGATGGAGAGAGCTACGTAAGAAGCTGGATAAGTGTGTATTTTCCAATAGCATTCTAAGATAAGAATCCTCTTGTCTGAGGATCTTCAACAAAATGAAGCTAAGAAGCATTGAAAGCTTTCAAACTACAGAAAACAGGGATTCATGCCATTTGAAATGGATCATTTTTAACAAAAACATTTGTAAATGCAGGATATATAGATAAGGCAAATGATGGGAACTCAGGAAAGATCCTTAACTTCAACTGACTTCAGCTTTCTTTTTAGAGTTACCAAGGCTACTCTTTCGCTCCTTATCTCCTACACCTTATCTTCCCCTGTCACCTCCCACCCCACGTCTCCTGCCCAGTGAGCTCTTCAGAACCATCTTAAGAGCCTGATATGTCCATACAGGACATGGCACAGCTAGCCCTCTTCTTGATTCACCCACAGATGTTACTGAAAGAAAACAAAATATAGCATCCTTGATAGCATATGAGTTATTCCTGGAAGGCTCAAAGATTTTCCCATCAAGCTGGGATTGTTTTGGTTTTAAAGGCTTCAGAAATGTTCTTCTGCCAGCTTTTCCCCAGCCCAGTCATAACTTATTAAATGAGATTGCAAATTTACTTTAATCCCTGTTCTTTCCCCTCATCTCCTCCTCCTTATGGGGTTTCAGAAGATTTATAAATTTGCTTTATTCCTGTCTAAAGCCTTAATGCTCTTCTCTCCTTTCCTGACATATGAAATCCAGGTAAGCACAGTTAGCCTTCTGGAAACTATCTGAGATGGACACAACTCTCTTGGGTCATCTTGAGTCTGTAGAGAACAGTGCAGACACACTGCCTGTGTAGGGAAAGAAATACCCTTGGTGTACAGCCTACATGTCCTTGGCTTGTTAACCTGAACAGATGCCAAGTACTGTCCACTGGCTACAGCTTTACAAAAATATTACCTAGTTTATCAAGGAAATGCCTTGAAGGCCTTGTGATATGGAACATAGCTGGCTGAAACCTCTGCCTCTCCTCAAATCAACAAATCTCCTCAGTCCTCCAACATGGCATTCAAAGGTCATAGGTCTGTAGAGTCCCATAGTAGGATCAGGAAAACAGTATCTTACAAGAGGAAATACTTGACTTAGCCTAAGAGTATCTGTCAGTTGTGAACAAGGTAGCAGTTCTGAAAGTCTGCTAAAGCATTGTCATCGTTGCCTATCTCAGTATTCCTAAAAACTTTCTGCCAGGATGTAATCTAGTTGTTGCATTTGATGTGAGTGGACATCCAAGCACACAGATGCTTGTGACTGTCAGTACCATTACATCAGGGAGGCATCAGGCTCCAAACCAGGCTAGAAATTTCAGAAGATGGGACTATTTTGAGACTCGCAATGTGTCTGGACTGTGCTTGTTGACAGCCTTCTCCCTTCAATCCTGTGTGTGCTGAGGGACTGCCATGTGAAGGTCTCATTCCATCTTTGGATTTCCTGTGCTCAGGAAAATTCAGGCTTACTACAGCTGGAGCTAGGCTGAAGCTTAGCTGGTTCCAGCCAAGCCTAGTAGTCAGAAACCACACAAAGAAGAGTTTTGGCCAGTGACATTTTGATTGAAAATACACAGAGAACCAAATTTTGCCACTCACACAAGTTTTGCAATATAGAAGACTGGCAAATCTGGACTTGAAAATGCTCTTGGTTAATTAAAAGTGGAGACATACTTCTAAGCCAAATGGTGGGGAGACAATGCTGTTGGGTATCTTATCCCTTCCTCCACCCAAAATGTTTCCACAATATTGGCTATAACAGAAAAAAAAATCATTCCTTTTCTCTTGGTTTACAATTAATTCTTCAATTTGTTTATGAGGCAGCAAGTGAATGACTCATTCTATGAGGAGTTAAAATGCTGGCAGATTGTGAGCTCAAAGGATGCAGCATGGAAATACACTAGGGAGAATTACTATTTCTCATTAGTGGGATAATCACACGCAAACCACCTGAAGGTTAGAACACAATATTTGGAAGAACTTATTGCTTTTACATTTATTTATAGTCTGACATGAAGGATCTGAAACTTGTCCTGCATGTGACTTAAATATGAATAAAGATTATAACTAAACTTGATAGAAGAAAATGAAAAATTCCCAGCTGATATAGAGGCACCTGCATTGTGGCTAAATTATATTTTGGTTTTCAACTCATTTATTCATTCCCCCAGACAGCTACTGACCATGTTCTAGATGATCTTAACTTTGTTGAGGACCCCTTGACTTTGATGACTTTTAATTATGCATCAAGGAGATTTTTAATAAATCATGCAGTTCTATTGGCTAATAATGAAACAAAACAGAAGGTACAAGCAGCAACTAGGAATAGCTGTCGATATATAAAGAGACATGTATTCCCTACCCATGGTACAGGTAACTCGTCTGCAGAGCTAAGGGCTTTGACTTTTTAAACCAAGTTTGTCAGAAACTCTGACAACTTTGCCTGTATGGGAATTCTTGTGGCAACTGAACCAGCAGTAACATGAGCAGACTGCTGTTTTGCCAAACTCATCATAACAAGAACCACAAACTGAATCTGCCTGGGAAGAAGAGTAAGAAAGTATTTCCTCCTCATGTCAAGACCTCGTGCCTTATAGTTCAGGTCTAAAAGTCACACATACATTTGCTGGAATCCATTAAAAACAATTCTGACACTCATGTGAGATTTGCATGCTTCCCACTTCAAGCAAGCATAAGAGGTCTCTTCATCTGAAAGATCAGTGATGTCTTTGCTTAGACTCAGTCTCTGAGCACAGAACTTGGTCACGAGCGGTGTTCCCTGGGGTCAGTACTGGGCCCAGTCCTCTTCAATATATTCATCAGTGACCTGGATGGGGGGACAGAGCGCACCCTCAGCACGTTTGCTGGTGACACAAAGCTGGGAGGGGTGGCTGACACCCC